>JAVTVY010033439.1:0-137861 GCA_036873755.1 Hanleya hanleyi
CTTGGGACTGGCTCTTTTTTTTTAGTGAATGTTCTTGAGCTAAATCATGTATGACCGAGTCTACAACGTCAAATTATGGCTTGACCGAGACATTTCTAGCTGTTCAGATGAGTATAGCCTACATTTCTTTTAACCCGTGAAGCTCGATATTATTCATAGCATCCCATAAAGATTGAAACAACTTTCTGGCACAGATAGATGGTCTGAAATCGCTGTATGGGATTACAGCAGGATCAGCCCCATCATCCGGATACCTTAGCCATTTTATCAGCTTCAGTATCACCTTTGGTGTCAACGTGACTAGGCACCCAACAAAACAAAATATCAATCTGTAGATCAAATCCACAGTAATATAACTGTAGAATATTCCAGATGGTGGAATGAGTTGAATTTCCCCATTGCATCGCTTGAAGGCATGACAGTGGATCTGAGAATATGACATTTATTTCATTTTAGTGGAGCCAATACCTTCTAAAGCCGACAATAGAGCCTTTGCTTCTGCAGTGAATATCGAACTTTTACCTGGTAGTCGATAGGTTTTAGTTTTGGAACTAAAGATAAGAGAGAGAGAATTAAGGTTTAATGTCGCATTCAGCAATATTTCAGCTATATAGCGACGACCAAACAAAATTCTAAGTAATCAATTCCAAAAATCGGTAAACTAATGCGTTAAAACAGGTACAAACATTAAAATTTGTACAACAAACCAATCTCTCTCAAATAATTCAAAATACAATCCTCTTTCACTCTGCTAAAAAGATCTTCCAGCGTAGCTGCTCGATAAAAAGTATCTCTTACAATCTTAAAATCTATGCAGTCTATGAGAATATGTTTCACCGTGAGATCTTCATGGCAAGGTATACACCTTAGAATCGGCTCCTGTTTCAGTAAATATTCATGAGTTAATCGTGTGTGACCGATCCCACATCGTCTGATCATGGCCTGGTCGAAACGCTTATGACTGTTTAGATGAGTATAACCAACCGTTTTTTTGAACTCGTGAAGTTTGTTATTTTCCATAGTATCCCATAAAGATTGAAACAGCTTTCTGACATAAGCGCAGATAGATGGTCTGAAATCGCTGTATGGGATTCCGACGGGATCAACTTCTTCATCTAGAGCTGCCTTAGCCATTTTATCAACTTCAGTATCACCTTTGGTGTCAACGTGACTAGGCACCCAACAAAACAAAATATCAATCTGTAGATCAAATCTACAGTAATATAACTGTAGAATATTCCAGATGGTGGAATGAGTTGAATTTCCCCATTGCATCGCTTGAAGGCATGACAGTGGATCTGAGAATATGACATTTATTTCATTTTAGTGGAGCCAATACCTTCTAAAGCCGACAATAGAGCCTTTGCTTCTGCAGTGAATATCGAACTTTTACCTGGTAGTCGATAGGTTTTAGTTTTGGAACTAAAGATAAGAGAGAGAGAATTAAAGTTTAATGTCGCATTCAGCAATATTTCAGCTATATAGCGACGACCAAACAAAATTCTAAGTAATCAATTCCAAAAATCGGTAAACTAATGCGTTAAAACAGGTACAAACATTAAAATTTGTACAACAAACCAATCTCTCTCAAATAATTTAAAATACAATCCTTTTTCACTCTGCTAAAAAGATCTTCCAGCGTAGCTGCTCGATAAAAAGTATCTCTTACAATCTTAAAATCTATGCAGTCTATGAGAATATGTTTCACCGTGAGATCTTCATGGCAAGGTATACACCTTAGTATCGGCTCCTGTTTCAGTAAATATTCATGATTTAATCGTGTGTGACCGATCCTACATCGTCTGATCATGGCATGGTCGAAACGCTTATGACTGTTTAGATGAGTATAACCAACCGTTTTTTTGAACTCGTGAAGTTTGTTATTTTCCATAGTATCCCATAAAGATTGAAACAGCTTTCTGACATAAGCGCAGATAGATGGTCTGAAATCGCAGTATGGGATTCCGACGGGATCAACTTCTTCATCTAGAGCTGCCTTAGCCAATCTATCAGCTTCAGTGTTGCCTTTGATGTCAACGTGACTAGGCACCCAACAAAACACAATATCTATCTGTTGATCAAAGTTGAATTTCCACTTTTAATTGCTTTAAGGCATGATAGTGAATCTGAGAATATGACATATTTTTTCCTTCTAGTGGATCCAATACCTTCTAAAGCTGATAATAGAGCTTTTGCTTCTGCAGTAAAAATGGAACTTTCACCTGGCAGACGATAAGTGGAACTAAAGATAATAGCTCACGCTACTATCACACCATCTTTAAAACCATCTATATAAATAGCCTGATGCGATCTATATTTCTCTCTCAGTAGACTTGCGTATACACCAGCTGGCTCGTGTCTGCTTTTTTATATTTCGCCAATGTAATATCTATTTCTGGTTTGGCTAACTGCCATGGCAAGAGCCTGTTAAAATTTGACTAAGCTTAATGCCAGCTGCTACAATGTGTAGTTTCATACGATTCCAAGAGGTGGAATAATGGAGGGTTTCTTTAAATAGAAATCCACGTCTTGAGGGTTGAAAACACAGTTATATGCAGGATTTGAGTGATTTGATCGCAATGTTCTGATATATTGCTGTGATAATTTAATTCTTGGAAGTTAGAAAGGAAATCCATCTGCTTCGACTTCAAGCTTTCCTTATGGGAAGTTCTGAAGGCTCGGAGACAAAATCTTAGTCCTTGATGGCGAATCGGATTTAGCTTTGCCAAGTTTATACTTTAGACTTGCTTGAACCGTTGTAAACAATAGAGCCATAATCAAGTTTAGAACGAACAAGTGGTCGATATAATTGGAGAAGTTTGCTGATCTCCTCCCCACTTTTATCTGGCAAGTACCTTCAACAAATCAAGAGCTTTCGTGCACCTGGCTTTCAAGCAATTTATATGTGATTTGGACGTTAGTTGGATATAAAAATGTGTAAACGGCCTTTTTAATCCCATATTATATGATTTTAGAAGTTCGTATTTTCATGTAGTATATCAGGCCTTGCCTAAATCAAAAAAGATAAAAATCACATGTTCACACCACATGTTCAATTGCAACACATATAAGGGAAGTGGGAAGAGGTGCCGACATACTGGCAGAGCCACATGACCTCACAGTATAGTCTTCCGGTTAACCTATTCTAAAGCACATACCAAGAATCTAACGATTCGTGATATGTGTTGTATCTCAGGTACGCTATTATTGTACCTGTTTATGTGGCAACTTGGATGATATGACCACACGGCCCCTAGCACCGGCATAAGCGGTATTAGATACACATATAGAGAGCTATGATGAAAATGCTCTGACAACCCGTACATTGGTAATTGGTGAGTTGTTTCGCTGTGACAACTCATACACTGAGGACTGGTGAGCTGTATCGTCGTCTGATGAAAATGACGGCATTTAACACAAAAGACTAGTCTGTAAGGCCCGATGTCGACCCAGCATCAACTTCCCACAAATGCCAAAATATATCAAAGACCAAAAGTTCTGTACAGGGGGCGGGCCTCGGGATCGAAACGTCAAACCACATGTTCATACTCGGTGAAAGCAGTTTCAGTTTCTAGGTACCAAACAAGACAATCATTTATCTTGCGTTTCATTGTTTTACAAACAGAGCTATAGCTAGTCCGTGATATCGGGCGACAATTACCAGGGTTTGTATCGTTACGGCCAGGCTTTGACACTGGTATAACAATGGCATTATGCCAAGACGGTGAAAAATCTTCTGTCATCCAAAGTCTGTAGAATATGCGTAATATAATTCCAAGAGATGATTCGGGTAGATGTTTGAAAAGCTGATAATGAATATTATCAGGGCCTGTAGCAGAATCGTTAGCTTTCACGAGAGAAGCATGCAGTTCTTCAATTGTGCACAAAGCTTTACAGCTTTCAAAGTTACCGTATGGGAATTCAATTTCTTTCTTCTCTTCTCTTTTTTGGGAACTTCGAAAATTAGGTAAAATAATTATCCGACGAAGAGTTTTTGGCAATTGTTTTGCCTAATATATTTGCAATTTCTACTCTGTCAGTAAACACATGGTTGGACTTGGAGCTTTTACCTTTCATTCTTTGGATCATATGCCAAATTTTTGTTATAGGCGTATGTGTATTGATCTCACGTTTGTTCTGTTTCATGGGTCTATGAACTTTAGCTCTTGTAAATCTGAGATCTTTCAAATTGTCAGGATTAGGATGTCGGCGAAAATGCCGTTCAGCTTTCTTCCAACATTTTCTTGCTTCTTTGCAGTCATCATTAAACCATGGTTTTTAATATGTCCAACTCCTGAGGATGTGGATATGGTTTGGATAGCAATTTCAATCTGCATATCTGATAACTGTATAGGATCTGGAACATCAGCGAAAGAGACTGCTTGTAGTTATTCCAACAAAGCTTTTGCAATTCTAACCAATTTGCTTTCTTAAAATAGGGGGTCATCGGCTGAATGAACAGCTTTTAAAACAGTGGGAAAGTGATCACTTCACAAATTACAAGCGTCTAGTCCGTCATTCATAATCCAGCCGTCGTCCATTAGAGAATATCCGCGTCCATAATCCAAAGACCTATTCCATTTTCCATATAACAGTATTAGCACCAAATTCAACTAGAGCATAGTCTGAGGGATGCACACATTTGATGAAAATGATCAGTAAGGCTGCTTACAAGATACCCCCCGTAAGGCATAGATACATGTTGGTGGTTAACGTTTCACGAGTAAGTTGAATGAGATTGCATTGGTTGGTAGTGGAAATGATCAGTAAGCATGCTTACAAGATACCCCCCGAATGCACATTTGATAGAAATTAATGAATGTTTGTAGCAGAATATAACTATACATGTTATAGTTGTTTACAGGTAAGTTCATTTAGATTGTGTTTGGTGGCGGCACGGTATGTAATTAGTTGACAATGAGACCTCGCTCGGTCGCGACTGCGATTAACAGATTGTCTACGCATGCGTCGTGATGATACACAGAGGAGTTTGATGGATTGTTCTGAAAATTAAACATAAACAATGTTGGTATTTATTATCAAATCAAACCTGCTATTGTTGCGCCATTATCTTCCTAGAGGTATATACTGTTTTACCTAATTGTTGTTACCATTGTTGTTAACAGTACTCGCTGTACTGTGTAGACTTGAAATGGGCCATTGCAACAGATAGACGAATTACTGTCATCTGGATAACAATATGAAGAGGAAAAGGAAGTAAATGGAAGTGAAATATTAAACTTACCAAAGTTAATGTTCCAGAGTGATGAATGGTATGGCTGTGGACAGAAGGAGGTGGTCACTGTAGTAAACGGGGACAACATCTATTTCTATTGCTGGGTTCCGTCTATTGAAATAGATGTGGTCGAGCAGGCCTCCCTTTCTATGGGTTGGTTTACAGACATGTTGATGAAAGGAGTGATACTTCATCAGCTGTAGTAGTTGTTTGGCACTTGCCTTTTTGGAGAGAAGATCGATGTTGAAGTCTCCTAATATCAGTGTGGGAACAGCTTGATGAGGAATTTCAGCTAGGAGTTTCTCCAGATGAGGAAATGTCTGCGCCACTGTTGTTTCGGGGTTGATATAGAGGGACAAAATACAAATCCGTAAAGCAGGATTCCACCTTGGCGATAAAAGGGCAACCTGATGATGAATTGCAACGTTTGTGACCGTATACTCTTTTACAATATGGAAGTCATTGTGGATGTAGATTATTTGTCCTCCACGTCTATGCTGTGATGGTCTGATGGAGTGATCTCTTCTCAAACTGTTGTGGTTAGGGAATTCTGGAGGCAAATCATTTGGCTTGAACCAGGTTTCAGCGAAACACATGATGTGAGAAGACGAGAAGATGTCATCGTTTTGAACACATTTGAAATGAGCATGTAGTGAGTTAGTGTTCAGGAAGACAACTTTGAGATAGTGGCTGTTGGTACACGACATGGTAAATAGTGTTGGAGGCTTGAAAATGGATTCTTTCTTCATTCGTTCAATTTCTCTCAAGGATTTGACATTGACTTTGATTTTGTTTGCGGTTACTTCACCAAGTATGAAGAGTCCTAGAAGATCTTTCGTTCTACTGATGGCTGTGTAGAACTGTCCGGCTTGGAATGTTCCCTGGCAGGAAAGAACAAGTTTATCTTCAGTTTTTCCTTGTTCTTTATGTATTGTTACAGCCCAAGCTAGAGTGAGTGGGAACTGAGTTCTCTTTGTAGTAATTCTGGAATATTTTCCTAGTTGCACAGGTGTTTCAACCACTGAGATAGGTGTTGAATGTATATCAGGAAGCATGGTTTTCAAAGAATTTCTTAATTTCTTTCCAACTCTTTGATCATCAAAGTGAACAAGGATATATTTTGGCTTATATCCTGTCTTAATTTTATTGTCTGTAGGAGGCATGGGTATGAAACCAGTGACTGTTCCAGTTGCGGAATTAGCAAGGCCGTCCGATACATTTTTGGTCAAGATCACTCTGGCTTGACTGGCTACAGTAACTTCTCTTGCCAGGCCACCCGACATTTCTGGGAATGAGGTCAATTCAATACGACCTGTCTGATTATCTCTTCTGGAATCTTTTGCAGGGATGTTATAAGCGGTAGTCTCCAACATCTTGAGATTATGGAGATGAACATGTTTGTTGTATGCGTATATGTGTGTTGACTGGTGTGGATAATCAGGAGACTGTTGTTATTCCTCTGCTTTGGAGCACATCAAGATCTGTGTCTGTATGCTGACCGATTCGGATTCTGTTCAGTAAAGCTGCAAAAGATTCATCATTTTTTTGGCGCTGAACCTCTGTCAATTCAACAATGCGGAAGTGAGTTTGCCATAGTGAACCATATATGGCTGCTAGGTCATCTGTTGGTGTAGAAAACACTGGTTTTTGTGCAACAGGTGGAAGTTGTAAAAGGTCTCCAACAGCTAGTATGGATACCCCTCCAAATGGATCTTCATTTCCCATGATGTCACAGAGTCGTCTATGTATTGTCAGCAATGTGTCGGAGCTCACCATCGATATCTCATCTATCAGTAAGATCTTCAAATGTCCAATGGCTTCTTTTGATGCGGCAAGTTTTTCATTTGATAACGGTATGTAGTCATCAGTTCGTTTTGTGTGGAGAGGGAGACTGAATGCAGAATGAAGGGTATATCCGGACACATTATAGGCAGCTGCGCCTGTTGGAGCACAGACAAGGATGTGTGTTTCTTCTGACTGATTGTTTCTGGCAAAGATGCGTTTAACGGTTTGAACAATTGTTCTGCAAAGAAGGCTTTTTCCAACGCCTGCTCCTCCTGTGAGAAAGAGGCAGAAAGGATCAGGCTTTTTAACTCTGTGAGATAGGATCATGTCCATACACCAGTTGAGAATAAACTGATGAAGTTGCGTTTGGAGCTTGTTGAGGGAACAAACCATGTCATACCATTCAGCATCTCCAACAGTTTCAGTGGTTATCTCATATTCATGTGGAAGCAGGCCCAAGTCTCTTCCCGCTTGTTTCTCTTGGTCTGTATCAAATGCGTTAACAACAGTATTGTCTTCTGCAATGCCTTCGCGGATTTCTTCATCTCTGGTTTGTTGTTCTTGAGGTGCTAGCTGCGCCCATGCATCTTCTGGGGACCCAAATTCTTGTAAGGTTTCCACAGCATCATTAACTTCGTCAGAATGGTGTTCATATTGTGATTTGGTTACTTTTATTTGGTCTATCTTTGAAGTGTAGCTAGCTTCATACGTTGTCTCTAGTAAATCTGTTTCTTCATCTCTCCAAGGATAGTACAGGAGCAGCTGGGCATGGTAGTACTGTTCTGGTTGATGTAATTGGGAAAACTGATGAGACCTGATGATCGCAGGCTTACTTCGCAAGATCATGTGTCCTCGATCTTTGCAGAGTTTGATAAATTTTGGAAGGGAAGTATCTTCTTCATCAGCATGGTCTGAGGAATCTGATGTGACATGGTCTGGATCTTCTTTCTGTGTCTTTGAAGAGTAAGTATACTTGGATGCAAATTCAGCCAGAGAAATATCTTCCAATGCTCTTGGGCGTGCTTCGTAGCGTTCTAGAATCCCAGTTTGAAATACATCAGGATCATCATCATCAAGCTGTTGAATGACTTTAAGGGGTTTGAAGAGACGTGTTCGGTTTTGACTGAAATCAGTGGGAAGAAACACAATTTGCCTTGAGCTTTGTGTAAGTGGTAGTGGTAAGAGGCGGAATACAGCTTCTTGTGCGCTTACTTCTCTGTGGGACACTTCTTCTTTGCAACGTGCTTCATGGAGGCTTTAGCACCCAATTGTTGTCCGGATGAACTGACTGCTTTCAATAGATCTCCTAGGGTTTTCTCTGGTTTTGAAACATATGATGCCACATACATTACACAGGAGTAGACATTAGTAACAAACTGCACATCAAGGTTGGCTTCCCAGGACTTCATCATTGTTTCGTTATAGTTGTTAATGCATGCTTCAGCAGGTGTTCTTTTCAGCAAGATGGCAGGTTGACCTCTTTTTGTTTTTATCCACGACAGAGCTTTGATGTACATCTCCTCGGAAACTTGTGCAGCATCGAGAACCGATTGCAAAGAAACATCCGAGTCATGGCTGATGGAGTCCAACTTATCGTGAACAGCTGACAGTACAGTTTTGAAGATTTCTTGTTCTTGATTAGAAACAGTTTCTGTTGCTGGCTTAAGAACTAATGTTGTTGGCACAGGTGGGCGAGGAAAATGGAATCTACAAAGGTCTCCATGCTTCCTACAGCTTGGGGAGTGTGTGTGTCGCTGGACCAAAAGGAGGAGATCACGGAGTTTAGCATCTTCTTGTGGAAGCGAGCAAGTAATATGCTGGTCAATAAAGTTTGCAATTTCAGTTTCAGTGTTGTTTTGAAGAGTTGGAGCATCTTTGACCCAAGCAAGCATGTGAACATGGGGCGATCCGCGTTGCTGAAACTCAATTCTGTATTTGTGATCCTGTATCTCACCAAGTGGGTTCAAGCTTTTGTTGAGTAGGATGAGTTTCAAGTAGAGTTGCACTCTGTGGTGAAAATGTCTAGCGGCTGTGACAGGGTTGGATCGTAGCCATGAGCAGCGATCTTCCCAGGAAAGGTGGCTGATGTCATCTTCTGTTAATGTGACACCTTGCTGCTGTGCTATTACATGGATGGTGTCTGGCCATTTCAGGTCTGCTGCAGAAAGAGTGATGAACCATGTACAAGGTCCAAGCTGCCGTATCATACCTAACAAGTCATAGAGCATTTTGTTAAAGAAAGCAGGTGACCCACGAACTTTTTGCAGAAAGTGTATGCCCAAGTCATTGCGAATGAAATCTGATATTTTGTCCTTTACAGTTCCAGCTGTAATGTTTTGTTGTTTTGCTTTCCTCAGACCAATGGATAAGTAGTCAGTGATTTCTTTGGCCTCGCATCTGTATTGAGCGTAGAAGAGATACTCTATATTTCTTGCAAATCTGCCATCTGAATTTAGGATTCGCGCCTGGAAGTACTTCTTCGTTGACAACTTCTGACCTCGTTGCATGGAGAAGCCGAATTTTCCAGTTGGGAAGAGTTGAGGGAAGCTTAGTTCTTCAGAGTGTTCATCTGTATCGATAGGAATTGGCTTTTTTCCTTCTCCAGGAGCAATGTTTAGTAGTACAGAGTTGTCTGTAGCTAAATCTTTTGGCTGTAGGCATGAGTCAAACGGCAATCCACTAAGTTTACTTCTTACATCATCATCTGCTAAATCCTCTTCAGGCGTTTCTGGTTCATTTTCATGGGGTACAGAAGTAGTTCTGGTAGATGGTTGCTCAGTTCGTAAAGAATCTCCAGATGATGTTAGAGAAGCCCACAGTTCTGGATTCTGTTCTTCACAATCTATTTCCCAGTGGTCATTGAGAACAACATCTTTATACAATGGGTTTTGAATTCCATGTTTAAGGAGAATGAGTGCATCTTTGATTTTTGCAGGTCTAATGTTCTGCTTGATTACATGACCTCTATACTGTAGTTTGCGCTTTAGTTTGACTGTGATTATGGATTCTGAAGATGGAAGTCTAGGCAGCACAGCTAGGGACTGTTCTGGGCTTACGGGAATGTTGACAACACAGCCATGGATTGCTCTTTGTTTTCCTCGAGGTAAAGCCAACAGTTTCATAAATGGTATTCTTCTGGCGACAAATATTGTTTCTAGAGAGCTCAAATCTTCCAATTGTTCAGGTATTTCATCAAGACCAAGTCCATTGGCAATGGCTTGAATTGGAATCTTCCCACGTTTTAATGAAGTTTTACAAGTACTGCAAATGTACTCCTTATTGTCATGGGAGAGTTTGATTGTTCTACATTTTTCCATAAGTTCAGGTGTAGTTTTGTAATCTTCAACTTTGAAGTTGGAAACAGAAGTTTTATATAGAAGCTTGTTACAGGATGTACAAATGTATGTTGGTCCTTCTTGAACTGCTGCCTTGAAACATTCGACTGCACTGTCATATGGGTGGCTCTGTCGGCAGGATTTCTTCCGCGAAACATCAGCCTGTCGTTGGCGATCCTTCTGACCAGGAGACTGGGACTGTCGGAACTTTCTCTTACGCGAAACATCAGCCTGTTGTTGGTCAGTCTTCTGACCAGGAGACTGGGCCTGTCGGAACTTTCTCTTACGCGAAACATCAGCCTGTTGTTGGTCAGTCTTCTGACCAGGAGACTGGGCCTGTCGGAACTTTCTCTTACGCGAAACATCAGACTGTTGTTGGTCAGTCTTCTGACCAGGAGACTGGGCCTGTCGGAACTTTCTCTTACGCGAAACATCAGCTTGTTGTTGGTCAGTCTTCTGACCAGGAGACTGGGCCTGTCGGAACTTTCTCTTACGCGAAACATCAGCCTGTTGTTGGTCAGTCTTCTGACCAGGAGACTGGGCCTGTCGGAACTTTCTCTTACACGAAACATCAGCCTGTTGTTGGTCGGTCTTCTGACCAGGAGATTGGGCCTGTCGGAACTTTCTCTTACGCGAAACATCAGCCTGTCGTTGGTCAGTCTTCTGACCAGGAGACTGGGCCTGTCGGAACTTTCTCTTACGCGAAACATCAGACTGTGGTTGGTCAGTCTTCTGACCAGGAGACTGGGCCTGTCGGAACTTTTTCTTACGTGAAACATCAGCTTGTTGTTGGTCAGTCTTCTGACCAGGAGACTGGGCCTGTCGGAACTTTCTCTTACGCGAAACATCAGACTGTTGTTGGTCGGTCTTCTGACCAGGAGACTGGGCCTGTCGGAACTTTCTCTTACGTGAAACATTAACTTGTTGTTGGTCAGTCTTCTGACCAGGAGACTGGGCCTGTCGGAACTTTCTCTTACGCGAAAGATCAGCCTGTTGTTGGTCAGTCTTCTGACCAGGAGACTGGGCCTGTCGGAACTTTCTACCGCGAAAGATCAGCCTGTTGTTGAGGTCAGTCTTCACTGACCAGGAGACTGAGCCTGTCGGAACTCTCTTACGCGAAACATCAGCCTGTTGTTGGTCGGTCTTCTGACCAGGAGACTGGGCCTGTCGGAACTTTCTCTTACGCGAAACATCAGCCTGTTGTTGGTCAGTCTTCTGACCAGGAGACTGGGCGTGTCGGAACTTTCTCTTACGTGAAACATCAGCTTGTTGTTGGTCAGTCTTCTGACCATCACACTGGGCCTGTCGGAACTTTCTCTTACGCGAAACATCAGCCTGTTGTTGGTCAGTCTTCTGACCAGGAGACTGCGCCTGTCGGAACTTTTTCTTGCGCGAAACATCAGCCTGTCGTTGGTCAGCCTTATCACTGGGAGACTGGGTTTGTCGAAATTCTCGGATTCGTGAAGCCTCAGCCTGTCGTTCAGCGTTCTCACCAGGAGACTTAGCCTGTTGGAACTTTCGCTTACGCGAAGCATTAGACTGTCGTTGGTCAATCTTTTCACCAGGAGACTGGGTCTGTCGGAAAGTTCTCTTACGTAAAGCATCAGCCTGTCGTTGGCGAGCCTTATCACCGGAAGACTGGGTTTGTCGAAATTCTCGGATTCGTAAAGCGTCAGCCTTTTGTTGTTCTGCCTTCTCACTAGGTGACCGAGTCTCTCGAAACGTTCTTTTACGCAAAGTATCCTCATGTCGTTGGAGGTATTTCTGATCGGGTGGCCGAGTCTGTCGGAACGCCCTCTTACGCGAAGCATCAGCGAGTAGTTGGACGCCCTTCTGATCGGATGACTGGGCTTGTCGAAATCTTTTAACACGGGTAGCAGATGATTGCTCAAGATATGATTGTTGCTGCGATGGCATATCATTCGATTGACATGATCGCGATATTCTCTGCTTTTGCGCAGCACACAAGGTAAGTTGTCTGTTCAATTCTTCAGTGAGAGAATCATACATGTATTTCTCTGGTACTGTGGTGTGGTGGTGTGTCTGTCTTTGTTGATAGCCATATGTCTTGTCATGTTGGTTGTTGCTTCCACAAGGAAATATCTGGAAGATATGAAGCAGTGTTAAGACATAATGGCAATGCTGAGAGAAGACATGGCATCATGGATTGCAAAGAGGAATGTGTGTAAAAAGAATGATGATATGACAAGACTGTTTGATACCTGAAGTGATGGGCTTTGTTGTCTTGAATTCTGTGTACGTTGCGTCTGGACATCTCCCGTTTGGTCATCGTCTGCCTTTTCTGATGGTATCGTGTTGCTTCCACGAGGAAATATCTGGAAGATATGAAGCAGTGTTAAGACATAATGGCAATGCTGAGAGAAGACATGGCATCATGGATTGCAAAGAGGAATGTGTGTAAAAAGAATGATGATATGACAAGACTGTTTGATACCTGAAGTGATGGGCTTTGTTGTCTTGAATTCTGTGTACGTTGCGTCTGGACATCTCCCGTTTGGTCATCGTCTGCCTTTTCTGATGGTATCGTGTTGCTTCCACGAGGAAATATCTGGAAGATATGAAGCAGTGAATAGAAATAATGACAATGTCGAGAGAAGAGATGACATCATGGATTACAAAGAGGAATGTGTGTGAAAAGAATTTTGATATGACAAGACTGTTTGATACCTGAAGTGATGTGCTTTGTTCATGTTGTTTTTTGTTCATGTCGCTCTTACGTTGACGATCTCTCTTTCGTCGAATCTCCTGTGATTGCTTCTTTAACTTTGGCATTCTGAAATTATATTTTATTACCAATTGACTGATCAAAATAAAACAATGTCTTCAGCTTTTATCACATATGATGTAAAGAAAAAGTCACTCATCAGACAAGGTATTGAGAATGTGACAAACTGCACATTGTAACACGAAATAATTAGATTGCTAGAATGTTAATTATAATATTGCGACCATTGTTCAAGTAACGAAAAATGTGTTTCATCTAGAATTGCACGTTCAGGCTGTCCAGCTGGGTCACAGAACGAAATGAAATAATAAAAGTCATTCATCCATTTGAACATGATGTTCAGGCTGTACATGATCAACTTCACTGATCGGACATGGTGTTCAGAATGTGACAAACTGCACATTGTAACATGATTACTGCATATGAATAGCACATCCCGAGTGTTAAGCTGGATTTAATAGATGTATACGTTGCAGAATCAAATCAAGTCATTTATCTATTGGAAGACGATCTTCAGGCTGCACATCAGGATTTTGTGGCTCTGCCTCTCTAGACTGTGAAGATGTGGATGGGCGTTCCATTGGCTGTGATTGTTCATCTTGTGGAGGTGCGAGAGGAATTTCCTGTTCGACAGCGTTAAGCAGTGATGTGTTTTCTTCCTCATCATCAAGTTGATTTGTTACATCAGGTGTAGCCTTCGCTTTGGATGAAGATGTGTCAAGCCGTGATTTATTTGTTACATCAGGTGTAGCCTCGGCGTTGGATGAAGATGCGTCAAGCCGTGATTTATTTGTTACATCAGGTGTAGCCTCGGCGTTGGATGAAGATGCGTCAAGCTGTGATTTAAGCTGCTGTATTTCTCGTCTCAAATACTGTGTATTCTTTTCCAACCCAATCATTCTTTGAGACATTGCGCAGTGATCTTTGAGTGCTGTGTCCATTCTTAGTGTGGTTTCCTTGTGCAGGGCAGCAACTACTTTGACACAAGTGTCAATTTGTTCAGCTGCTTCTGAGCTGAATCCTCGGCTTATTTTATAGGCAGCTGCAGACATATAAGTGTCCACATTTCTCAAACCCTTATGGATTGCATCCTTAAGCTGACACAGGTTATCTGATTTAGGGGTTTTAGAAGGTGTAGTACACGTCGATCCTGGGCTTGATGGTGGGGAGGAAAACAGTCGTTTTGACATCATGCAGGAAGATTTCTGCAACATACACAAGCAATAACCTACAGCATATACAAGCACAATATATACAAGCAACATGCACAAAAGAGAAGCAGAGTACTGATGATATATGTAATTATCTGTCTACGGCACAGGTGATGTTTTGTCCAGAGGTAGGTTGGTGACAATGGAAAGAAAATTAATAGAATGAACAATGGAACAGCAGCTCTGCCTCCAAACGATACTGATTACTGGTGAAAGGCATGCAATCTCAGTATGTAGCAGTTCCTGTAGGTTGGAGAATGGATTTAATCAGGAGAATTTGCAAAGAAAAGAACTGATGTATTGAAGTTTGCTGCATATTCAGCTTTCTGGGTGGGGAAGGATGAGCTGCAAGTACAAAATAAATAGTAATTATGAATTCCGCTGGCATCTTGGCTTCAAGCAAGAAAATAAAGCTGAAAGGATAGCCCCTTAGCCATGATAAGCAAGCTCCACAGAGGTGAATAAACACCATCACAACAATGATAGAGGGATAGCAGTTATGAGGATGATACTACGTCAGGATGATAATACGCATTATGTTTTAAGAAGCACACAAATTTGCTTCATGCAGAACATACATGGAAATGGCAGATGCTGTTTTATGTTGAGTAAATGCTTGCTGATCATGTTACCGGCACTCACTGCGTGGAAGTAGGCTATCAGGAGTGCCGCATGGCACACAAGAAAACTCTTGCATTGTACTTACCTCAGCATGTTTCAACAGAAAGTTGACGGATCTTCCAATGGAAAGGTGATCAAAAATAGGCCGTAAAAACTGTCAACATGCATCAAAAATAGGTCGCGAAAACTGTCAAGCGATATTGTTTCAAGCTGTAGACACACATATGGCAAATGCAATCCCGAGCGAGGTCTCATGGTATGGTAGCTAGATGTACATCCAATAAGAAGAATCCAATAAGCGGTTAAGTTATACTCTCGACGCGAAATGTTACGGACGGACAGAGAAAATTTTGCCACTAGGTGGCATCACCTGTGCCATCCCTTGCAAGGTCTCATAGTGTGGTAGGTAAATCAGAGAAGAATTTAATCAGCGGTTGTCAAGTTATGCTCCAGAAATGAAATTTACGTACCGTCAAGAGGAAGTTTTGACCCTAGGAGAAAGCTTTGACCCTAGGTGGCGACACGTGTAGACATAAACGCGCAAAACGCAATCCCAAGCAAGGTCTCATGGTATGGTAGCTAGATACAAAATTTGAGAAGAATCCTATTAGCTGTTGTGAAGTTATGCTCCGGAAACAAAATGTTACGGACCGACAAGAGAAAGTGTTGACCGTAGGTGGCGCCACCTGTAGACTCACATGCGCCAAAAGCAATCACATGCAAGTTCTCATGGTATGGTAGCTGCATACCAAATTTGAGAGGAATCCAAGTAGCGGTTGTCAAGTTATGCTCCGGAACGAAATGTTACGGGCTGATGAGAAAGTTTTGACCATAGGTGGCGACACCTGTAGATGCCACTAGGTGGCATCACCTGTGCCATCCCTTGCAAGGTCTCATAGTGTGGTAGGTAAATCAGAGAAGAATTTAATCAGCGGTTGTCAAGTTATGCTCCAGAAATGAAATTTACGTACCGTCAAGAGAAAGTTTTGACCCTAGGAGAAAGCTTTGACCCTAGGTGGCGACACGTGTAGACATAAACGCGCAAAACGCAATCCCAAGCAAGGTCTCATGGTATGGTAGCTAGATACAAAATTTGAGAAGAATCCTATTAGCTGTTGTGAAGTTATGCTCCGGAAACAAAATGTTACGGACCGACAAGAGAAAGTGTTGACCGTAGGTGGCGCCACCTGTAGACTCACATGCGCCAAAAGCAATCACATGCAAGTTCTCATGGTATGGTAGCTGCATACCAAATTTGAGAGGAATCCAAGTAGCGGTTGTCAAGTTATGCTCCGGAACGAAATGTTACGGGCTGATGAGAAAGTTTTGACCATAGGTGGCGACACCTGTAGACATAAACGCGCAAAACGCAATCCCAAGCAAGGTCTCATGGTATGGTAGCTAGATACAAAATTTGAGAAGAATCCTATTACCTGTTGTCAAGTTATGCTCCGGAAACGAAATGTTACGGACCGACAAGAGAAAGTTTTGACCCTAGGTGGCGCCACCTGTAGACTCACATGCGCCAAAAGCAATCCCATGCAAGGTCTCATGGTATGGTAGCTGCATACCAAATTTGAGAGGAATCCAAGTAGCGGTTCTCAAGTTATGCTTCGGAAACCAATTGGTACGGACGGACGGAGGGCGCTACCTGTAGACTCACATGCGCCAAATGCAATCCCATGCAAGGTCTCATGGTATGGTAGCTGCATACCAAATTTGAGAGAAATCCAAGTAGCGGTTGTCAAGTTATGCTCCGGAAACGAAATGTTACGGGCCAATGAGAAAGTTTTGACCCTAGGTGGCGCCACCTGTAGACGCACATGCGCCAAACGCAATCCCAATCGAGGTCTCATGGTATGGTAGCTGCATACCAAATTTGAGAGGAATCCAACTGGCGGTTGTCAAGTTATGCTCCGGAAACGAAATGTTACGAACCGACTTGAGAAACTTTTGACCCTAGGTGGCGCCACCTGTAGACGCACATGCGCCAAACGCAATCCCAAGCGAGGTCTCATGGTATGGCAGCTGCATACCAAATTTGAAAGGAATCCAAGTAGCGGTTGTCAAGTTATGCTCCGGAAACGAAATGTTACGGACTGACATGAGAAACTTTTGACCATAGGTGGTGCCACCTGTAGACGCACATGCGCCAAACGCAATCCCAAGCGAGGTCTCATGGTAAGGTAGCTACATACCAAATTTGAGAGGAATCCAAGTAGCGGTTGTCAAGTTATGCTCCGGAAACGAAATGTTACGGAATGACCCTAGGTGGCGCCACCTGTAGACGCACATGCGCCAAACGCAATCCCAAGCAAGGTCTCATGGTATGGTAGCTGCATACCAAATTTGAGAGGAATCCAACTGGCGGTTGTCAAGTTATGCTCCGGAAACGAAATGTTACGAACTGACTTGAGAAACTTTTGACCCTAGGTGGCGCCACCTGTAGACGCACATGCGCCAAACGCAATCCCAAGCGAGGTCTCATGGTATGGCAGCTGCATACCAAATTTGAAAGGAATCCAAGTAGCGGTTGTCAAGTTATGCTCCGGAAACGAAATGTTACGGACTGACATGAGAAACTTTTGACCATAGGTGGCGCCACCTGTAGACGCACATGCGCCAAACGCAATCCCAAGCGAGGTCTCATGGTAAGGTAGCTACATACCAAATTTGAGAGGAATCCAAGTAGCGGTTGTCAAGTTATGCTCCGGAAACGAAATGTTACGGAATGACCCTAGGTGGCGCCACCTGTAGACGCACATGCGCCAAACGCAATCCCAAGCAAGGTCTCATGGTATGGTAGCTGCATACCAAATTTGAGAGGAATCCAACTGGCGGTTGTCAAGTTATGCTCCGGAAACGAAATGTTACGGACGGACGTACGGACATCCGTACGGACGGACGGACAAGCTGAAACCAGTATACGCCCCCTACACTACGTGTCGGGGGGTATAAATATTGGTAAATATTTGTAAATTGAAATTTTCAAGGTGTATGAACTGTTTAACATGTTTAAAGAGAAGTGTGTTTGGTTTTAGTTTGAGCTTCCATATCCTTGTGGTACAAGATGTAGGTAGCCATGCTAGTCTATAGAACATGGGAAATAACTGGAATTTAACACCATTAAGACGCAGATGAATCATCTCACCTCACCCCTGAGGAAGCAGATTTATCTATGAAAGCTTGTGTCCAATAAATCCAGTTAGTCTCAAAAGGTGTGTTCTGTTCCAGTTATTTTCCTTCATCATGTACATCCTTGTGGTAAAATGAAACCTGAGCAGTTGAAGTCCCCCTGACCACCCTACTGAATCGACAAGTGTGATTATAGGTGAATGCACCAGTCCATTTGTCATGCGACCATGAACTGTAGGTTGAATCACTTCACATTGAAGCCGCATAACAGCTGCAATGTTATAATGAGGCAACATATGATTATATATCAGATATGTCGACAGTCCATTGTAGCTACCATTTGTCTTGGCAACAGTCCATTTGGCGAATCATTAGATCAGACGATGTGCTCTCTGTGCATCATTCACAAGTGCATGTTGACCTACAATGGACTGTCGATCGGTCCGATGATGATACCATGGACTGTCGTAATATCAGACAGACAGAATATACTATTAATGGTTCATATTCCTCTTAAACACACACAAGTGGAAGGAATCGAGAGATGAATGAGTCAGTGATACATGAGGCAGGTAGTAAGTTCCCACGTGTTCATTTTGTGCTCATTTCCTCACACTATAATTCGATGCTAATACCTACCATGGACTGTCTACCAACACCTAAAAACACCTCTCGCCGCAAAAATGTTTAAAATTTTTGTTAACTTGAAATAGTAATAACCCTACGTTTGGTGACAATATAGTACGATATCTCTCCTTCAAAATATGACTGGACACCCGTAACCATACCTGTCATCGATATGCTGAAAATCGTTCATTTTCGGCTGTGGTCACTGTCGTCTGGTCAGACGCACGCCCACGCTTGATAACGAAAGCACTGAAAAACCTACCATTGACTGTAATTTGACACGTGACCGGCGGTTTTCACCTATAATCATACTTGACGATTCAGTAGGGTGCTGACATTAATACAATTGATTTGACCTGGATCTGTAACATTCATTTTAGAAGTTGGTGTCTGGAAACAAAATTTTAACTTGGACTACAGGTGGAGCCACCTTTTAGTGGATCGGCATGAAAAACAATCCTACGTCAGATCTTTTTTTTTCCAGTAAGCCCTGGATAAAACCACTGGGCATTTATTCATTCTGACGTTGTCATGATTTGATACATAACACCCATACATTACCCACATGACAAGGGCTTACTGGGTTTGTCCATAGAATAAATGTCAATAATTATTCGCGGAAGCCGTAAAGGAACTATAGACCAAAAAGTGGCTAATCAACAGCAATGAATAAGGATTGAGCAATACATTGTGTAATAACACAGAACACTAAACACAAACAAAAAACAAGAGGAGCTGGACAAGTAAAGACTTGCCTGGCTGATGAACATTGTTTTAAAATGAATCATCTCCATAAACCTATATACACGCATACATACACAAATTATATAAGATACTGTACACACATAATATATATACAGACATGTACCTGCACATATATACAATTCAAAAGGGACAACTGTTTACTGGACAAGTACCATCACTAAAGTATATGTACACTCACTGTATCATTAAATCATGTGTGCACACAATAAAAGAATCACACTATTTAATAATTTTCTTTTGAATTTTGCATCTACATGTATTTTGCATGTATTACTTTTTTGTAACACTGACGTAAATGATATCCGAAATAGGTCAAACTGTAAAGAGTTTGATCTGAGGAAAGAAATAAGCAAGAGAAAAAAGAAAGAAAATAAAGCAGAGAAAAAATAAGGAAACAGAATGCGCAACAAAACAAAGGAGAACAGTTATGCCGCTTTTCTCTTCTCTCGGGTCGAAAAACGAAAATCCAAGAGACAAAAGAAGAAGACATTTGTTTTGAGTTATGTTATGATTACTTTTCCTGTTCAATGAGCCCAGAAGAAAAAAGAAGAAGAAAAAAAGAATATACTAAATAGACCGAACATTTCTAATGGCCAAATCCACTCCCTTTCCAGCCTCTTGGACTCGCAGTCCAGGAGAGTGGAAGAGGCAAAAATGGCTCACTTTAATATTTTTTTTATCGTTAGCAATCATTAATCTCCCAACGCTCTTTCCGATATAAAACATAATTAATTATGGACAAAAATTATGAGAATTCACTGTCTTAATGATGCATGAGAATAAAAGCAGATCTTAAGGCAAGGTACCCGCATACCAAATTTGGAAAGAATCTGTTGAGGTTTTCAAAAGTTATTGTCCGGAAACGAAAGTTTACCAGATAGCATATCTGAAATGCTACGAGTTCCAGGTTATTTACTCCTGGTTATCCTGTTTTATGTGTAACAAATCTTTATATATATATTTGATATAGAATGAACAGTTTGCAAGAAGTAAGTGTTCTTAAGTCATTTTCAGTTGACATGGTTGAAGGGAGAATTACTTATAGTAAATTTGTGCAATTAGATATTCCAGTTTCCAATACTTTTTATATGTCCGTTGACAGTCAAGGTCGTATATTGCGATCCCTATTTCTTTTGTAAGTTGTACGATATCTCCAGTTCCAGGTCGTGGATTCGATTGGTACCAAACTTTGGGTACCGTACTGGTATATATGTACCTAACATGCTTTACCCATCATGCCCACGGGGCAAAGAGAAACCCTATGCATTCTGAGGTAGAAATGTCAAAGGTCTAAGTCACTGTTGCTGAACATCAGAAAATCATTGAAAATTGTTATGTTTATTCTATAAGTACAGTTCAGAGATGTGGATTGTGATGTCGAAGCCTGTTGAATTTACCATACCCCTCAGCCAATCTGGCCAAATGGTTTGTCTGCCTGTCTCTCAGTCCATCCCAAATTCATACGACAAATGCAACTGATGATGGGTTCAAGTATTTGAAAATGACTGACCTTCGCCCGTTTTATCAAGGTCAAATCCTAGTATGTTATCTTTTGAAGGATTACATCTAGGCTTTCGAAATTCATATTCCTCATGCAACTGATGATGGACTACCGACAGTTCCATTTTGACTAACCTTGACCTATTTAATGAGGGTCAAATTATGCTTATTGCAATATCTCGAGCGATCATGGCTGGGCTCTCCAAATTCACAGTACTGGTGCACTATAAAACTGCATGGTGATTTTTATGATATTTTATGAAGGGTCATTGGTAGAATCCTAAAAACTGTCTCTTAAATTTTGGATTTATGTCTCAAATCTTCACCTGCTGAACTGGCCTTATCTCCTTTAGGAATATCCTTTGCAAATAATTAAAACTGAAAGTTGTCTCCCCTTAGGGAGCTCAGCCAACTCAGCTAGGTTACTTGACATGCTTGAGCCCCTGCACTTTCCTGAATCTTCCTCTTTCTCTATTGAACCTACTCGCGAGTGGTTTGCTGTCCTATAGTGCTAGTTTGGTTGTGGTTGGTTTGACCTTCGGTTGTACTTTTGCTAAGCTAGTATTCTCTTGCTGTATTACTTAGACATTATGTCTGAGATATCTGTCCCTGTAAATTCTAATTCATGCCGTTCGTGTCGGCAGCGTTGGTCTAGTTTGGATGCTCACACTGTCTGTTTCTCATGCAAAGGTCACCTTTGTTACCGTCAGTCCACGTGTTTAGAGTGTCTAAGTTGGGATGATACCGCCTGGAGGAATTATGCCCAGGCTAGACGAGCGTATTTGTTATGGGTGACGAATAGACCCTACATTCTCTGCGGACGAAAGACGCCAAAATGAAATTGCTCTTGTCGGAGTTTTCAAATTTAACTGTTCTTGTTTGGATTTATCGCATAGTCTTAGTTCCGCCATGGAGTTAAAATATAGAAGGAGAAACAACTCCGCCAGCCGCGGGTCGCTGACCCGTGAGGTCGCCCGCAGAGCTATTGTATTCTGAATGGCCGTCAGTCACGATCTGTCCGTTTGATGTTCAATGTATGATTCCGCCGACCGAGTCGTTGGTTCTTATTCGCCGCAGAAAAACATCAACGGAAGTTGAAATTAAAAATGCGCAGTAGTTCTACTTGAAAATAACGATGCATTAATTATGCGCAACATCAAACATTTATAAACAATGTTTCTATTTGTTACCAAATCAAACCTGTTTCAATTCATGCCATTAATCTCCGTCAGGAAGATGATACAACGTAGAAAACGGAAGTTAAAAACTAAAAGTTAGCTCCCCTAGCGGGGAGTTGTCCGCCCCTAGGAGAGCTCTCCCACCTATCCCAGCGGCATTACTATAAAGGCTCTGCTGAAACCATTCTAGTCCTCTTTCTCATTGTAATTACCGAGACCTGTAGTGTTTAAGGCCGGCATGAGGGGACGGAGGGAGGGTCAATCAAATTGAAACAGGTTTGATTTGGTAACAAATAGAAACATGTTTATAAATGTTTGATATTTGATTCCCAAATCGTAAACCTGTTTCAATTCATGCCACAGTACCAACATATGGAGGCGGGAATCTCGGCCTTGTGGTAACTCCCATAGCAGACTAGTAATCGCTGGAACGACACAGACATGGGTATAAATCTGAGACATTATTACTCAACAAGTTAACCCTGGTCACTGAACGTAAGGGTAATTGAAGTAGTTGATACAGTTTTACTTATCTGAGTGTCTCCATCCATGTAGCTGTGCTCGTGGTGTGGTACACATTTCCACCAAGTTGTAGGATACCCGGGCACGATAGGCAACAAGAAAGGTCCCCTTGGTAGGCACTGTATGTCTTAGGGGGGGAATCAGCCACAGCCATTGCATACAGGGAGATCCTTGGTCCGACCGTAAGTAAGGGGAGGGCGTACACTACCCGAATCTTGGAAGGTACCAAGTCCACACCACTCTCAGTCCGCAAGCCTCTTCAGGTCAACTCACCATACTTGGAGTGATGAAGGATGCGTTGGAATTGACCGTGCTTGCTCTCTGGGTCAGGCTGCGCAACGTCAACTCTCTGTACTGTCATCACTACTGTTGACCCTAGGCCTGGAGCAGGTGTCTTTTGAGTTGAAACGCAGAGGACCCAGCTGAGACATCTAGAAGGGAGTCAGTTTCTGAAGAACACAAGCAAATTTTCAGTTAGGAGTAAACCCTATCCTGGTGTCAGGCCTTCATTGGTGATTATAGAATCCACGGCCGGTCAACTGACTTATTTCTACCTTCTGAGATGCCTTTTATCATATAATATATGTAATAATAATAATATGACTGAGATGAGATGAGATGAGATGATACAGCAAGATGTCTGTCTTGCCGCGATGGTGACAATTTTGCCGCCCCCCCCCCTCTTTTTCTGAAATTACTCACAACGTGCTGGGTAGCCACCAGTGGCCCAAGCGTGGTCACACTATTGATTGCACTGTCATATCTCTCAGACAGAAATTAGTGAACGTGGAGTTAATTGTTCAGGCACAAGGCAGGACAATGTCATGGAGGGGCCAGTTCTTCCATAAAGGCCATGACGCAGCAATGGCACGAATCACATTAGAAGAAGCAGAAGACAGTAGTGGGGGCGTCAATGGTATATCTACCTTCTGCCAATTGATAAGACTATTTTATGGTCTTCTTCAACTACGCGGCTTTTTTCAAATGTCAAGCCTTGCTGACAGGCGAAGGGACAGAATAACCGTAGCCGAGAGCCGCGAAACGGAATCGGTACGAGTAAGATAGTGGCGGATGGCTCGAACAGGACATAGCAGAAGATCGTCCTCGAGGCCATGTACAAAGTCTGACAACGCAGGAATGGAGTACGAACGTTGAGCGCACGGACCTGAACGAACAGACTCATTTTTGGCGATAAATTCAGGAATGGGCCGAAAAGAAATGCAAGACCAATCCGCTGTCCAGGTCATAGAAGATCTTTCAAGAGTATGAAGTTCAGACACTCTGGACGCCAAAGCAAACGCCGCCACAAAGACCGTCTTATAAGACACAGCTTTTATAGACGCGGACTCTAAGGGTTCAAAAGGTGGTATAATCAGAGCACACAGAACCACACCGATATCCCATTTCGGTAACAGTTGGCGAGTACAACGCGACTGTAATGCGAAGGCGCGAATAAGCGCAGAGATATTATCGTTAAGGCTAATTTTGGTACCAAAGGTAAGACGTAACACCCTAGCCAGAGCAGATCGATAGCCTTCCATGGTGCTAATATGAGACTTCCTATCCTGGTGAAGGTGAAGGAGGAAGTCAATTACGAGGGAAATAGAGTCGGGAACGGTATCACGTCCTCGGCACCAGGACAAATTAATCCGCTGTAGAGACCGAACCCGAAAAACGAACGTAGTGAGTAAGGTCCTACATATAATAAACAACCCTAAGGTTGATGACAGAACCATAATGTCAAAGTCTAACCATTGGTGTAACGGTCTATACAGGAATAAAGTACTTGATGGAGAAAGCCGGAAAAACTGTCCAAGTACACCACGAAAACATTGTGTTGTTTAAGCACAATCCTAAGGTAAATGGATCTCAACATAATGTTTGTGTGTTAGAGTCAACATGGTTCTGTGTTAACACAACACTGTGCTGAATTCAATTAAAGGCGAATTAAAGGCGACTAGTCCGTCATTCACAATCCCGCCGTCGTCCTCAGAGAATATCCACGTCCATAATCCAAAGACCTATTCCATATAACAGTATTTGACCAAATACTGTTGATTCCAATACAATTTTGATATTCTGAACTCAAGACTGGAAACAACAAGGTCTGAACAGAACTCTCTTCGTAGAGTAACGACGAACCTAAGTAAATCACAATGTGAAAAACCCGAGAGGAATTGATACAAGTGGAAGGTTGACGCCAAACGAACGGACTTCCACTCCCGCCGACGACCGACGATGGAGAATCAAAGGAAGTGCCGATGAATGGATATAAAATATGCATCTCGCAAATGAAGAAATGACGTGACAAACGGCGTTATGGCGTACCGGAAACGTCTAACCGATGTAAGAGAACGACGCACAGGTGTAAGAGAGACACATGACGGCGTAATGAACATGTCGTCAAGGTGTAACAGGAAAGCGTAATGTGAAAAATGCGAGAAACGTTGTATATGATAAACAACGTAGTGATTTCCTCATTCACAACAACTTAATGTATATACATGCTCATAATGGAGCAGGATACAAACTTATAAAAGTACACGACGTAACAGAAGGGCGTTGCAAACAGTAACCCTGAAGTCGATTGTAATAATTTTCCTTCTCTTTAAACGCAGTAGAGATGAACATATTAAATGTTTATAGCGTTAATCACCAAATGTAAGCTCAATGAGATAAATGGGATTATGGATCTTTGTGTCAGTGAACATGAATAATGTGTCAGTGAACATGGTTACATTATGACCTCTCCCGATGTAATTTGTCTCCTGTACATGAAGTTCAGTACTGGAGTTTTATATGGAGAGAATATTAAACATTTACAACAATGTTACTATTAATAACCAAATAGTCACACAACCGACATCCAGAACAAAGATTTTTCCAGGTAACCAAGAAAGATCCTTAAAGAATTTTAAATTCCCGAAGAGAGGAAATACATTTAAAGTCTCTCGCCGGCAGGAAAGTGAGGCTATTCAAAAATTTAGAATTTGAAATGACCTAACACGAACAATTTGTAGAGAAGAGGAAGAACAGTAAGAACATTACTAAAAAGCAGTTTGATGCTCTAGTAGACTGTACCGGTAATACATACTTGGTAGAAAGAAACCATAGAAGACTTCACGACTTACGTGTCATTAGGCTTGATCCTTGGCCGGCCAAATACATTCCCACTCACGCTAGTAATTTTAAATTTTCTCATAGGGAAGAAATTAAAATTAGTGCATAACTCCATCTGAATTATAAGCGTAATACAGTATACAGATGGGACCAACTTGGTGTGAACAAACAAATCACAATGTAAATAATCAGACATTTGTGTTTCAAGAATATCACACTTTCACAATAAACAAGGGTGAGTGGGTGAATAGGTTTACTCACTCACGTAAACCAACACATGATCTCAATGTTGTTCGACAGACCCTTAATTACATAAAGAGATCAGTAAAGAAGCTCATTAAGATGCGACAAAGAGTCGTAGTAAAAAGGGTTGAGTTGTGATTACGTAACACAAATGCAACAATCACGCTTCATATTCATGTCAGCACGAAAGGCATATAAAACCTCTGTAAGATCTCTCTTGAACACAGTATATCAAAATCAACGTAATAATACTTGATATAACAAGAGATTACATTTTGGTAGGACCAAGGAACTGAATGTATGAAGGTGAACCTACCAAAACTGCAAGTCCGAACAGAAGTTACAACAACAACATGAAAGTTGACGGGCTGCAAATAAAGTATCAGATCTCCCCGGCGGGAAAAGACGAAACCCCCGCCGGTGAGGATACTATTTACAATCCTACTTGAGATTTACACAAACTCAATGCATAAAATTCATGAATCAACGAAACAAAACCTGTTCGTTTATTGTAGAGATCACAATAGGCCTTAAAAGCTCAGCACTAAAAGGCAGACCTACAGAAATGCCGGGGACCAAACACAAATCTGTCACAAATTGAGCAATAACAAACGAGGTCGCGAGAGCCCGTAAAAACCCACAACAAACACAGCGGGTCGAACTCATTGTTCGTGTGGAGACGCGATATTGAATACACATTGTCTCCATCACGCAGGACTGTGTTATCAGATAAACCCGAGATTCATATTGACTTCAGAAAATATCGTCGGGCAATAATTTCAAGATATAGAAATTTTGAAAACTCTGACAAGGAGCCAATTAATTTAGCGACGTACGTCCGAAGACAATAAACACATGGCAGATGGAAAAACAAACCATGTGAAGTCTAAAAATTTGCCCAGACAAAATTTTGAAAGAAGACAGAAATGTGAAAGAAAACTATCCCCAAAATATTACCTATTTAATCACCATCGAACCATTGACAAAAATGACATAGGTGAGATAACATACGGCGAGGAAGCATTCTTTTGTCTGACATTTAATACGAGGAAGACCATTATTCGAAGCAGACGGCATAACCGGCACCAACGCTAAAAGCGCATCCAATTTATCCGAAAAACCATCATTGACGTATGTTCCTAACTTTTCACTGAAGAAAAGGAATCAACAGATGAACTCGACGAGACCGGAATGGGCGAACGAGTGATATAACTTCAACGAGAGGTTGACAAATCGTGGACAACCGCATGCTTCAAGAAACGGAGTCTGCGACTGACGAACATGGTGACCTATATAAGCAGGTGAGACCGAAAGACGTGGCAAACGGCGTGGAGGTGTAGGAGAACGTCGAGTCGAAGTACGAGAACGGCATACCGGAGAATGGGAAGGCCGAAAATAGTACTAGAATTCCCGGTGGACGAGAGCTACGACGAACATGTGAATACAAAGTGCGGCGCCTTAAAATCTCACACCCCGGGATACAAACTCAGATCCTCTAAAATTGAAGTCCCGTAACATGTCATTTACGTATTATAGAATCGCTGATTCATCGATAGTCGAAACCGCAAAACAGCAATTTTGACACTCAAAGGTAGGTCCGAACGACCCACCATAAAACGAGAAACGGATTTAGAACTGCGTTTTGATTTAACCCGCAAAGGAGAAACCGACACACAACGACGTTTATTTCGTTTAGAGGTAACGGAGTGTGATAAACCAATAGACAATGGAGAGGTCGAGATAATATGCGACCCCACTGCCTTCTTTTGTCCGACGAGAACAATGGACGGCTCCGCACGGTAGGTTTGAGGCGAGAAGTCTTTGTTGAACTAGACAAAGGAACCGGTTTGGCTGCAATTCCAGACATAGCCACACCTGTACACGCAAGCTGTCTAAAATTTGTGAATTATCTAGACGTAGAACTCTCCCGCTTGTCGGTATATTAACAGAAGCGGGCAAGGTCTGAAGACCATGGGAAACATTTAATCCAATTCCAATGATATCTTCGTTAGTTTTCATGTCATTTACAAGAGCAATTTCTAACAGGCGTCTGTCGACTTCCGAAAGACGGGTCGTCAGATGTCTGCAAAAGGTAAGTCCGTCTAGCTTGGGCATATTTTCCAAGCTAATGGTTCCCATAATACACACTCGGCGTAAACTACGCCGATAACACAACTCTTTACAAGTAAAACAAACCGTGTGGGCGTCCAAACTGGACCAAATTTGCCCACACGAACTACATGCATTAGAAATCGGAATCTCAGACATAACTAATGAAAGAAATTCCCGACAATAATGAAAGAATTTCCGACAAGAAAGAACACAAGTCAAAAACCGATAAGGATACTGCGGGTCGTTACAACAACAACCCAGGTTGTATAAACACTTCCTTGATGTGTACTGGTCGAGGTACAACAGAGAATAGAGGACTAGAATGGTTTCAGCAGAGCCTTTATAGTAATGCCGCTGGGATAGGTGGGAGAGCTCTCCTAGGGGCGGACAACTCTCCGCTAGGGGAGCTAACTTTTCGTTTTTAACTTCCGTTTTCTACGTTGTATCATCTTCCTGACGGAGATTAATGGCATGAATTGAAACAGGTTTAAGATTTGGGAATCAAATTAAACATTTTTAAAGCCAAAATGTATCATTGAAGTGAGTTATTGACTTTTTTTATCATATCAACCCTACCTCCAGATCAGGATAAAATAACCAAGCTACTGGAGGATGATGACATGCTCTGATTCCGATTGGTTCATAGATGCAATGAACAATTGGTCGGCTAATATACTATGGACAATTCAAAGAATAAGCATAGTGAAGTACTTGATGTACGAAGATGAAGAAATGCTTCCAGTCTTGATACTTTACTCACTGACACAATTGTTTCAAATGATCTTCGTTTCGGGAGATACTTTTACAGAAATCGAAGACGTATGTTGCTCTGTTGCTCACTTGGTTATGCATGGCTTTTTCAGCAATAATTTTAAAGGAAACTTGGCATTTTTTTTTTTTTATCCCATAACGCGTATGTCAAAGGAAGCATTGCTGTTAACTTACCATGCAATTCCCATACCAATGTAGTATGTCAGAGGTATAATGGCAAGCAGTGACAGAATACACTTCTACAAATGAAAAGCAATGTATAGAAACCACATCCACTGCAAAGCCTGTTATGTTTACTATGTTATAATAGTTCAAAACAATCCCAGCTTGTCTACAGATAAATCATTTTAGCACAATAATTTGAAGAAGGCTCATCTAGAATTTCTTAACTATTGTACATATATGTAATAAATGATTTGTAAACAGAGAACAAATTACTTAAATTGCATTCAATACAACCAAGAGTGCCTTATTTTACCTCGATTGTGACTTGAATATAGAGCACATAAACACAACTAAATCATGTATTTAATATATACTTGTAGGCCTATGTTAAGTACAGTATGGTAAAAACAATCATTTTTGGAACTGTTACTGTCACATTGTATCAGATATTGACACAGCTCTGGATTTGAAACAATAAAAACTTGAATGTTATGATTGTTGGTATTTAAAGGTTTAGCAGTTCACTCGGACAGAAGCTGGTATGGATGTTGGTATTTAAAGGTTTAGCAGTTCACTCGGATAGAAGCTTGTATGGATGTTGGTATTTAAAGGTTTAGCAGTTCACTCTGACAGAAGCTGGTATGGATGTTGGTATGTAAAGGTTTAGCAGTTCACGCTGACAGAAGCTGGTATGGAGAGATTACAGTGTGGAAATATTTTCTCATTCTCTATTAACTAAGTCACTCACCGTGAAGCCACTTGTGTAGACATGGTCTGGGTCTGAGTATCCCAATATCAGAGATAATACCACAAAAAACAAGAGATCTATACCTCGTTAAGGAAACTGAAGGGTTTAGTATATCATTTCTTTTCTCTACAAGGTCTATAAGCATGTTTAAATCCATCTTTCTAATTCCAATCTGTGTTGTATCATGCTTATTGTGTAATTGCAATTATGACCTCTTTTCCTGTTTTCGTTTTACTTGATGGAGTTCACAAGTGTTATAATGAGCAGCTTCTATGATACTATATTCAGTATAGAGAGAGCACAATGTCCAGTGCATGTATACTGTTGTACACATCAGGGCTGGGGTCATTTTGACTCTTTATCAATGGAAACATACAAAGTCTAAACTGCAATAATTTGGACAAAAATTCCTATTTCATGTCATATTGTTTAAATAGAACATGCACATCCTCGAATCACATTGAACTTGTGTAGCAAGTCATCCAATGAAAGCAGACAGCTTCAGCAAACTTTCCATGTACTGGTGTACATGTATATATATTATCATTGGCAAATTACTAAGACAAAACCCTCAAAATTTGAACAAAAACACTGGAAAGAAGCAATCAGAGATTGCTCAATTGTATGCCCCCCCTTCCGCTTTAATCCGACACAGCCTGTTCTGTATTGGTCGGTAGAGGCCTAATTTGGATAATTATAAAAATTCGTTTCAGTCACTTTTTTCGCCATGCTTCGCATAATACACATTCCAATTGTCGACCAACAAGTGATAATACAATGTTTTGATGCAAGATGGTCGGCGGGGCTTTCGCCAAATCTGAAAATGAGACTTACATTCATTGGGAGTATATTGTGGTGAAATTATGAAGTGGTTAGTGAACTTTGAATTTTGCACCCATTTCACTCATTTTGGGGCAATTTCATACTTCAGGACCTATGTGGTCTGTTTTGGAACACAGAGTAACATATGCATAGCCATTTTTCCGGTCCAAATCGGTTATGGACTGAGATCCAGCCTGGACAAATAAATATATCCTATTCACTAATAGGTTTGATAAACAAAGGGCCATAACTCTTGAACATATAACCGAACGCAGAGAAACTTCACGGGGCATTGACCACATATGCAAATTTCATACTTGTCCAAAAGACATCCAGCCCGAACAAGTTCTAATTCACAAAGATTTGAAGAACGAAGGACCAGAACTCTTGAAATATACGCGAAATGCGGAGAAACTTCAAATTTCATAATTGTCCATACAATATTAACCAAGATCCAGCCCGGACAAGTCCCAATTCGCAGAGATTTCAGGAACAAAGGGCCATAACTCTTGAAAATATAAGCGAAACGAGGAGAAACTTGACGTTGCACAACTGTGGGGCACTGACCACATATCATGCAAATTTCATACATGTCCATACAATATTAACAAAGATCCAGCCCAGACAAGTCCCATTCACAGAGCTTTCAGTAAAAGGGCCATAACTCTTGATAATTATACCGGAACTCGGAAAAAGCTCTATGCTGCACAACTACGAGGCACTGGCCACTTTCCATGCAAGTTTCAATCCTGTCCATCGAATATTACCCGAGATATTGCGCAGACAAGAAATTCGGACGGACGGACGAATGGACAGACGGACAGACAGATGGACGGACAAAGCGATCGCAAATGTCCCCCTCTAACTAGGGGGGGCATAATTAATATTTCATCTCATAAATAGTGAGTGAGTGAGTGAGTAGTAGGGTGTAATGTCGTTTTCAACCTTGTTTCATAGGGAGAAACTTTGGTGGGAGGACCATGATGCCCTCTCTCCAGCCAGGTAGAGTTAATAATGCTGTGAAGTTGTACACATAGTGAAGGATACTGACAAGAATGATGTTCATGCCATCTACTGTGTATTTGTAGTAATAGATGTTTACAGACTGATGGGTAAACATGATGATCTCACTGTGGAGGACACTCAAATCCTGAAAGTAGATCAAGCAAGACAATCAAATTGATTTATCAATGAAATGTCCCAGTGTAAAAAAATTCTTCAAATCTGACTCAAGACATGGAACAGTGAGCAAAAATTTGAGACTTTTAGAGGGTGGGTGAGTGAGTGAGGAAGTAGGATTTAGCAACTAACTGGGCACCCATGGGGTTTCCGGGTGTAAAAAGGAATAGGAACCAAACATCATGATATGACTGAAATAGTGTTGAAAGCGACGTTAAATCATATTCACTCACTCACTCACTCACTTTTTTTTCAACTATGTTTCAGTCATATCACGATGGTGCCTACATATGTGCCAGGACACTAGAGTGCCCACAGTTCCTATTATCCTGGGCACTGATCAGCCCAGCCAGTACAGCACCCGGTCACCCATCCAAAGAGTTGTCAGAAACATTTTATGTTGACAAATATTCATAACAGATACTATGAATGACTGAGGGAGAAGTGGAAGAGAATCTCATGAATAGTGCATCACTTCAGTGTGGGGGACAAGTGAAAATAGCCAACTCCACAAATTATATACATTCATACATGCACAGTATTCTCCATTGGGAATCCAACAATTGTGGTTGGGGTATCTTCATGATCTTAGGCTAGGAAATAGAGGGATCCTAATGAATATAATCAGATACAACATTAGATCTGCTCATCTATATACTTATCTTTGTAAACAAAACTCAAGGATTTTGAGGAGAATATTTCACCCTACAAATGTGGAAGTGCATATTGATGGAGCCACACTCAGACTTACTAAGTTCATAACACCTGAATCCCCAATCTGAACCTGTTCTGGTGGTAGGAAGAGGATCTTCTGTACAGTCTTTATGTTCAACTAAAATAAATCATAGCAAGAATTCAGTTTTCCCAGTTCATCATGTAAATAAGAAATTATAAGCAAAACTTACACAGCCAATTTCATTGCTAAACAATTTTTATTTTCTCAATGGTGGTGTATCACTCAACACGAAGCAGCCATCAAATGTGATTTTTAAGACAATTCTAATGTTATATACTGTTTTATACTATAATTGCATTTATGTGGAGTAACTCAGAGTTCGTAGTATTATAATTCTAATGTTCTAATGAAGGCATATTTTTTTATATCTGCAAGCCAATATGGAAATGGATAAATGACTCGTGTGATATCTGCCATGATCCATTTTCATCTTGGTAACTGAAAAGAATATGATAAATCTATCATATTGGTTGCTATCCCATATTATAACATTTCGTAACTGTCAATGAAGGGAGACAACCACAGGTCAAGATTGTAGAGTACCTCCACATATTTAGATGACAACATGTCAATTCATCAATCTGATATTCCAATGAAAGCCATTGAAAATATGACATTATGTGCCATCCTATAATCCGATAGAGGGTGCCACATACAAGAGCCATCCTCATGGTTGTCTCCCTTTACAGACAGCAAGGATAAAATAGGGGAAGGTAACCTTGGCGACAGGAATGGTGATGACCAGGAGCCAGCTGATCATGATCACAATACCGTGGGCTAACAGTATGAATGGACAACCAATGAGAAGCCAGATTATTGTACGAGGCTTCTTCTGCAAAATAATACAAAAGAAACAATTTCAAAATAATTTCATGGAGAGCATAAAATAATATCAAATATTTGATACTTCAAGCTTGGTATTAATGCTGGAGAACATCCATCGATAGTGTAGAAACAAATTGCTTGTGATTAGTAATTATATGTTGATAATGTATGAATAACATATGGAAGATTTGAATCAATTCCATCTGTTATTCTTTACCAAAGTAATTCCTTTCATACTTATATCACAGGAAGTGAAATTTCCTACTATGAAATTAGGGTGTGATCAAATTTATTGAAACATGAAGTTAAAAAAATAGGTCGAAATCCAAACCTATTTTTTAAGCCATTGTAATGGTAGTATATAGCTTATTTTTGGTAAATGACATCTGCTCTGGGGAACTTAACTTTCCGGCCATCCAAAATAGGAGATAATCGTACTAGACAATATGAAATTAATTTATAATATTCTCTTTGCATTGCTGTATTAATCAGACACCCTAGATATAGTTCTACAGGATGGCTTAATCTACATGTACAATACCGGAGTTTAAAGAACAAGGATTCCGAAGTTTTTCAACATAAATGAGTTCAAATATGAGACTGATTACTACTTAAGCAACAGAAAACAAGAGCTTCAATATATATGCCAGTACATGCCTATTTGTGAAACATACTGTTTTAACCAGAATGTGTCCTGTTTCTAATTAATCATTTGTTGTTAATCCTGTGTACATTTGAAGAGTCAAGCCATGATCCCATGAGATACTGCAGTAACTATAATTTGACCTTGATAAAATAGGCCAGTTCAGTCAAATTGGAAAGGCTTCTAGTCAATCACCAGTTGCACATGTAGCATGAATGTGGAGAGCCTAGATGTAATCCTTCAAAAGTTATCACCACTACTCAAATTTGACACAGATAAAATAGTTCAAGTTCAATCATGATGTATACCCAAAGTCTGGTACCATATCGCATGGACAAGCAAATTTTAACAGACGGATGGAAAATGTTGTCGCATTGTACTCTCCTCATCTATAATGATGGACATATAATAAAGTGTGTTATGTGAAAAATATCTTGGAACTGTAGGAACTCTTGAAACACATTTCTGACAGTATGACAGGGCATTCCTACACATGTCAGATGAGCATTTTTTTGTACAGCATATGCCCATTTCTAGCATGCCCCAATTTGAGAAGTTTCCTTTAATTCTGACCACTGGATTATCTCCCTTTCATTCTGACCACTGGATTATCTCCCTTTAATTGTGACAGCTTATCACCACCACTTGATATTTGACCATGTTGAACCCTGAACTAGTGACACATTAGTTGGTTGTTACCCATGAATTTCACACAGAGTGTCCACTAAATTGTGTACATCCATACAACGCCACATTCAATGAATATCCTCACCCAGTACTGTTTATCCCACTTTCTAACGGTGACATGCTCAGATTCAGTCTCTGCGACAGGCGAGATATTGCTGATTAGAGATGTTGTTTCTCCAATATGTACACCAGAATCTTTTGTAGGAATAGCACCATTTTCTGTCGACGATCGTTCAGCGAAAAAAACTAATGGGGCCAAATGAATCTGAAAATATATAAATATATACCGATTACACAATACATTGACTATACATTGACTATTATACTCTGTATTTTATCATGAAAAGTAGTCAGCACTCTCATATTAACGATCATGTTTGCCCCAGGTGAGTTAGACTGTATTTGCTGTTATGAAAAACAATCACCAGGTAGATTAAATTTGTCACTATGTTCTGATATTAAGAGAGTTCAGTGCAAGTAACAGGTAATGTCTTCAGTCATGTATGTTGTGCTGAATAATATATACAAGACTCAAATTCCAAATCCAAATTTCAAGTATGAAATCAGTGACAGCTATATGTAACTAGAGGTTCCGCTTTGACCCTTGAGTTGCCGCTCCGGCATGAAGCCTATGCTGGTTGTTTTTTTGGGCAAAAACATACGTCTCCCCCAACCTCCCACCTTGCCTTGAATGGGCACATAATTTAAGGGAAAGTGCTATAAAATGAATGTAGCAATAAGTATCTTAAACAAAGCTGCGTATCTAAAAATATTAATTACAAAGAAGCGATTTTCATTGTATATACATGTACAAGTAGATGAACGGTTGGACGGACATCGGACACAGATGAATGCATGCACACATACACTAAAACCTGATCAAATGCAGGGGCTATCCCAATGAAGCTTCCATCCAAGTTTGGTGAAATTCCATCCAATAGTTCTCAAGGTATCTTGCAGACAAAGCCTGTATATACATGTACAAGCAGATGGACGGACGGACGGACACCGGACGAATGCAGGCACACACACCAAAACCTAGTCAAATGAGGGGGCTATCCTAATGAAGCTTCCATCCAAGTTTGGTGAAATTCTGTTCAGTAGTTCTCCAGATATCTTGCAGACAAGCCCTGTATATACATGTACAAGTAGACGGACGGACGGACACCGGACATGGATGAATGCACGCACACACACCAAAACCTAATCAAATGAGGGGGCTATCCCACTATAGCTTCTATCCAAGGGGAGTGAGATTCCGTCCAGTAGTTCTCAAGATATCTTGCAGACAAGGCCTGTAGATACATGTACAAGTAGACGGACGGACGGACACCGGACATGGATGAATGCACGCACACATACCAAAACCTAATCAAATTAGGGGGCTATCCCACTATAGCTTCTATCCAAGGGGAGTGAGATTCCGTCCAGTAGTTCTCAAGATATCTTGTAGACAAGGCCTGTACATACATGTACAAGTAGATGGATGGACAGACGGACACCGGACACGGATGAATGCACGCACATACACCAAAACCTAATCAAATGAGGGGGCTATCCCAATGAAGCTTCCATCCAAGTTTGGTGAAATTCTGTCCAGTAGTTCTCCAGATATCTTGCAGACAAGCCCTGTATATACATGTACAAGTAGATGGACGGACGGACAGACACCGGACATGGACGAATGCACGCACACACACACCAAAACATAATCAAATGAGGGGGGCTATCCCACTGAAGCTTCCATCCAAGTGTGGTGAAATTCCGTTCAGTAGTTCTCAAGATATCTTGCAGACAAGGCCTGTATATACATGTACAAGTAGATGGACGGACGGACGGACACCGGACACGGATGAATGCACGCACATACACCAAAACCTAATCAAATGAGGGGGCTATCTCAATGAAGCTTCCATCCAAGTTTGGTGAAATTCCATCCAGCAGTTCTCAAGATATCTTGCAGACAAGGCAAGGGGACGGACAGACATCCATCCAGACATCCAGACATCCAACCAGACAGACAGACAGACAGACAGCACAAACACTAGATGTCTCCCCCCAACATAGTTGGGGGAGACATAATAAACACTTCACTGATATACAGGGGAAAACTACATGTAGACAAGAAAAGATTGCTCAATGTGATCAGAATCTCTCAGCTTTAGGGATTTGGATGCATATGCAGCATCAAATAGGGACATTTGGTCATAGCCTGTCTGTTCATACTAGCTGTGAACCTTGAAGGTATGAGAAACTTTATACATGTTATAAGAGTCACTCATTTTTTATTTGGTTCTGATCTACACATGACAGGGATATCATGGTACATACTATTTGCAACGAGTTTTAAAATCAATTATCAATGAGGTTATCTAAATAGTAAAGATATTCAATTATCAATCAATTATCAATGTGGTTATCTAAATAGTAAAGATATTAACAATCAATTATCAATGAGGTTATCTAAATAGTAAAGATATTATCAATCAATTGTCAATGAGGTTATCTAAATAGTAAAGATATTATCAATCAATTATCAATGAGGTTATGTAATAGTAAAGATATTATCAATCAATTATCAATGAGGTTATCTAAATAGTAAAGATATTATCAAGCGATTATCAATGAGGTTATGGAATAGTAAAGATATTATCAATCAATTATCAATGAGGTTATCTAAATAGTAAAGATATTATCAAGCGATTATCAGTGAGGTTATGGAATAGTAAAGATATTATCAAGCGATTATCAATGAGGTTATCAATCAAGTATCAATGAGGTTATCTAAATAGTAAAGATATTATCAAGCGATTATCAGTGAGGTTATGGAATACATGTAGTAAAGATATTATCAATCAATTATCAATGAGGTTATCTAAATAGTAAAGATATTATCAAGCGATTATCAGTGAGGTTATGGAATACATGTAGTAAAGATATTATCAATCAATTATCAATGAGGTTATCTAAATAGTAAAGATATTATCAAGCGATTATCAGTGAGGTTATGGAATACATGTAGTAAAGATATTATCAATCAATTATCAATGGGGTTATCTAAATAGTAAAGATATTATCAATGAGGTTATCTAAATAGTAAAGATATTAACAATCAATTATCAATGAGGTTATCTAAATAGTAAAGATATTTTTCTACCTGGTGAACAAATTTTCCAAATGGCCACAGAAAATATTTTGCCATCCTCCAACAAAATGGTTCTGAAAGAAATAAATTAATTCAGAAATGAAGCTGGTAGACATTGTGATATTGCTGATGCAGGAGACAAATGAAATCCCCACCCTTCCCCCACTCAACCTCTGGCAATAGTCGGGCTTTAATAGCGAGGGATTACATGGGGATTCATAACAAGTGTATGACCAGTAGGTGGGGCTAACACTTTTCCATTCCCGTACCAATTCTGATAATTCTCAGTGGAGGAAATGTAATTGGTTGAGGTTAGGAGGGGATTCACATCAATTTGCTACATGGAAGTTTGCATGGGGTTTGTTGGGATTCAGTTAGTATTTATTTCACCTGCGGACATGGCGGATGGGACATTACTTGTATTTGGTTGTGGTTTAGGTCACTGATGGGGATTCACTTCAATATTTTGCCCAAGCGGTTAAGGCATTAATTTATAGCGTTTTAACAACTGCTATTTGTCCCCACTAAAACCGAGGTTTGCGGATGGGGAGGAGGGTTTCGCTTGGCTCTTGCATAATAGATCAGATACTATTGAAGTTTGTCCCAGCTGGTAAAACCATAATGTGCACAGCAGAGTGTTTAACCATGGCATCACATGATAGGCTTTGGAAGTGACCATCGGTGAATAAAACATTTTGGCAGGTAATAGAACTTTCTGTGAGATATTCCATGATGGTCATTGTACCAATTACTTGAAGGATTCAGTTCTAGCCATATAATGACCTATTAGGTTTTTTCCCACATTTTTCTGTGGCAAACCTAAGCAGATAAGGAAGAAGAGCCAATCATTGTCTAAAGGAGACTGGAAACTCTGAACAAGAAATTGCTGAATCAAGAAGATGCGTCATGAAATTCTATAAAATTATTTAGTGATTATTCTGAAAGTTGAATACGACAGTCAGGCAATAATCACACTTTCTGCAAACAAATCAAATATTTTCACGGACCATGTAATGGACATGATCAAAAGTAAGTCAGTATACATGTAAGTAACTTACGATATGCTCTGCCGACATAGGTGATGAAGAGAAGGACTCCGACAAAGAGGTAGATTAGTGATAACCACCAACCAAACAGAATCACGTAGACAATGTTAGTGGGCCGTACTGTAGATACTGCAATAGACAAACACAATCATCAATAATATGTGGTCTTTTACTGGTTTTACATCCAATATTGCAGAGAAAACTGGACTCCTATATTTGAGCTCATATACATGGGGCTCCTGTCCAACATGGCTGAATTTTACACATATTTTCAAACATAATACCTGATGCTCAGAGCTTTTATTGACCTTTGATCTTTTGACTGCCAAAATACATAAGCTTCTTCTTTGCCCCATAGGTATGCCTAAAGTTTAGTACAACCTGGAGCTGTAGATTTTTCTTTTTTGCAAGTTTTCTGGTCCAAATGATCTTGACTTTTGACCTCAAACATGTCAAACATAATAGGGTTCTTGTTTGCCCCATGATCAAGGGATACTCAGAGCTCAGTGCTAATCCATAACCTGGCACTGAAGATTTTCCATTTTTTTGTATGCACTGGGTGGTGCATAGTTCAGGATAATGAGGGTGGGGGTTCAGGATGCTGAGTGGAGCATGGTTCAGGATAATGAGGGTGGGGGTTCAGGGAGCTGGGTGATGCATAGTTCAGGATAATGAGGGTAGGGGTTCAGGGAGTTGAGTGGTGCATAGTTCAGGATAATGAGGGTGCTGGGTGGTGCATAGTTCAAGAGGGTGGGGGTTCAGGGAGCTGAGTGGTGCATAGTTCAGGATAATGAGGGTGGGGGTTCAGGGTGCTGGGTGATGCATAGTTCAGGATAATGAGGGTGGGGGTTTAGGATGCTGAGTGGTGCATAGTTCAGGATAATGAGGGTGGGGGTTCAGGGTGCTGGGTGGTGCATAGTTCAGGATAATGAGGGTAGGGGTTCAGGGAGTTGAGTGGTGCATAGTTCAGGATAATGAGGGTGGGGGTTCCAGCAGCTGAGTGGTGCATAGTGGTCAGGATAATGAGGGTGGGGGTTCAGGGAGCTGAGTAGTGTATAATTCAGGATATAATGAGGGTGGGGGTTCATAGTGGAGTGGTGCATAGTTCAAGGATAATGAGGGTGTAGGGATTCAGGGAGCTGAGTGGTGCATAGTTCAGGATAACGAGGGTGGGGGTTCAGGGAGCTGATTAGTGTATAATTCAGGATATAATGAGGGTGGGGTTCAGGGTGCTGGGTGATGCACACATGTAGTTCAGGATAATGAGGGTGGGGGTTCAGGATGCTGAGTGGTGCATAGTTCAGGATAATGAGGGTGGGGGTTCAGGGAGCTGAGTAGTGTATAATTCAGGATATAATGAGGGTGGGGGTTCAGGGAGTTGAGTGGTGCATAGTTCAGGATAATGAGGGTGTGGGTTCAGGGAGCTGAGTGGTGCATAGATCAGGATAACGAGGGTGGGGGTTCAGGGAGCTGATTAGTGTATAATTCAGGATATAATGAGGGTGGGGTTCAGGGTGCTGGGTGATGCACACATGTAGTTCAGGATAATGAGGATAGGGGTTCAGGGAGCTGAGTGGTGCATAGTTCAGGATAATGAGGGTGGGGGTTCAGGGAGCTGAGTGGTGCATACATATAGTTCAGGATATAATGAGGGTGGGGGTTAAGGGTGCTGGGTGGTGCATATTTCAGGATAATGAGGGTGGGGTTCAGGGAGTTGAGTGGTGCATAGTTCAGGATAATGAGGGTGGGATTCAGGGTGCTGGGTAGTGTATACTTCAGGATAATGAGAGTGGGGGTTATTAAGGGTGCTGGGTGGTGCATATTTCAAGATAATCAGGGTTGGGTTCAGGGTGCTGGGTGATGTAATTTTAGGATAATGAGAGTGGGGGTTCAGGATGCTGAGTGGTGCATAGTTCAGGATAATGAGGGTTGGGTTCAGGGTGCTGAGTGGTGCATAGTTCAGGATAATGAGGGTGGGGGTTCAGGGAGCTGAGTGGTGCATAGTTCAGGATAAGGAGGGTGGGGGTTCAGGATGCTGAGTGGTGCATAGTTCAGGATAATGAGGGTGGGGGTTCAGGGAGCTGAGTGGTGCATAGTTCAGAATAATGAGGGTGTGGGTTCAGGGAGCTGAGTGGTGCATAGTTCAGGATAATGAGGGTGGGGGTTCAGGATGCTGAGTGGTGCATAGTTCAGGATAATGAGTGTGGGGGTTCAGGGAGCTGAGTGGTGCATAGTTCAGGATAATGAGGGTGGGGGTTCAGGGAGCTGAGTGGTGCATACATGTAGTTCAGGATATAATGAGGGTGGGTGTTCAGGATGCTGGATGGTGGATTTTCCAGGATAACGAGGGTGGTGTTCAGGGAGTTGAGTGGTGCATAGTTCAGGATAAAGAGGGTGGGATTCAGGGTGCTGGGTACTATAGTTCAGGATAATGAGAGTGGGGGTTAAGGGTGCTGGGTGGTGCATATTTCAAGATAATCAGGGTTGGGTTCAGGGTGCTGAATGAGGCAATTTCAGGATAATGAGAGTGGGGGTTCAGGATGCTGAGTGGTGCAGAGTTCAGGATAATGAGTGTGGGGGTTCAGGGTGCTGGGTGGTGCATATTTCAGGATAATGTGGGTGGGAGTTCAGAGGGTTGAGTGGTGCATGGTTCAGGATAATGAGGGTGAAGTTCAGGGTGCTGGGTAGTATATAGTTCAGGATAATGAGTGTGGAGGTTCAGGGAGCTGAGTGGAGCATGGTTCAGGATATGAGGGTGGGGGATCAGGGTGCTGGGTGGTGCATATTTCAGGATAATGTGGGTGGGAGTTCAGAGAGTTGAGTGGTGCATGGTTCAGGATAATGAGGGTGAAGTTCAGGGTGCTGGGTAGTATATTGTTCAGGATAATGAAGGTGGGGGTTCAAACTGCTGTGTGGTGCATAGTTCAAGAGAATGAGGGTTGGGTTCAATGTGCTGGGTGATGCAATTTAAGGATAATGAGGGTGGGGGTTCAGGGTGATGAGTGGTGCATAGTTCAGGATATAATGAGGTGGGCTTCAGGGTGCTGAGTGGTGCATAGTTCTGGATATAATGAGGGTGGAAGTTCAGGGTGCTGGATGGTGCTTAATTCAGGATAATGAGGGTTGGGTTCAGGAAGCTGGATGCTGCCAGGGCCGTAGCCAGGATTTACTGAGGGGTGGTTCGCCTTCACTCCAAAAGGGCACATCAGGGGGTTCGCTGTATGGGAAAAAGGGCAAATAGGGGGTTCGCTTCAGTTTGAAAAGGGCATTTATATGAGAAAAAGATATAATATTTCCAAAAAGGTGGTTTTCCCGAACCCAAAATAACCCCCCTGGCTACGGGCCTGGCTGCATAGTTCAAGATAACGAGGATGGGAATTCAGGGTGCTGGGTAGTGTATAGTTCAGGATAAAGAGGGTGGGGGATGCTGAGTGGTGCATAGTTCAGGATAATGAGGGTGGGGGTTCAGGGTGTTGCATAGTTCAGGATAATGGAGATGGGGGTCCAGGGTGCTGGGTAGTGTATAGTTCAGGATAATGAGGGTGGGGGTTCAGGGTGTGGCATAGTTCAGGATAATGAGGGTGGGGGTTCAGGGTGTTGCATATAGTTCAGGATAATGGGGATGGGGGTTCAGGGTGCTGGGTAGTGTATAGTTCAGGATAATGAGGGTGGGGGTTCAGGGTGTTGCATATAGTTCAGGATAATGGGGATTTGTTCAGGGTGCTGGGTAGTGTATAGTTCAGGATAATGGGGATGGGGGTTCAGGGTGCTGGGTAGTGTATAGTTTAGGATAATGAGGGTGGGAGTTCAGAGTGCTGGGTAGTTCAGGATATAATGAGGGTGGAGGCTCAGGGTGATCAGTGGAGCAAAAAGTCCAAGATACTATTAAGGTGGGTGATGGAAGATGCATAGTGCAGGATACTGAAAATGGATTCAGGGTGCTGGATGTTGCTTTAATAGGATGCTGAGGTGAAGATCATCTCCAGTTCATGGATAGCAAAAACAGGATAGACATCAAAGATCAACTGATTATAGTAGCTTACCCTTGACTGGTTTGACTTTATCAATATCATCATACAATTCTCTCACGACATCAGACCTTTCTGACAAAGGTCTTGCCGTCACATGACCCTTCCATTTCTTGAAACCAAACTGTAATCAAACAGAAAAGTATTGTTCATTATATCCCATGACCTGGTAGTTTCATCCAGTCCAAGCTAGGATATTGTAATTGTTCATTATATCCTACGACCTGGGTGTTTCACCCAGTTCAATTGGGATATAGTATTGTTCACTATACATGTATATCCAATAACCTGGGAGATTCAGTCTAAGCTAGGATGGAGTATTGTTCGCTGTATCCAATGACCCGGGAGATTTACAGTTGAAGCTAGGATACAGTATTTTTAACTATATCCTATGACCTGTGAATTTCACACAGTCGAAGCTAGGATTTAGTATTCTTCATTTTCCCCTATGATCTGGGAGTTTCACACACAGTCCAAGCTAGGATATAGTTTCACCCAGTCCAAGCTAGGATATTAGGGAGCTTCTTGAAGTTGGGGCATACTAGGAACTGGCATAAGGCATTCCAAACAGAGTGGCATGGTGCGCCGTGTTGGAACTCCTAGGAACTCCATGCCATACAGTTTGGAACTCAGCAGACAAAAGCTGGCTTATGCATACCATGCAGCGGCATGAGGGGAATGGCCTATGCCATTCCAACTGGAACTCTAATCCATCCAGATTAGAACGCCAAACTGGGCATGGTGTATCCCGTTTGAATAACTGGCATATGCCATCCCTACCAGGGAACTCAGTTCCCAATTTCAGGAAGCTCCCTTAGTATTGTTCACTTTTTCCAATTACCTGAGAGTTTCACACAGTCCAAGCTAGGATATAGTATTGTTCATTATATCCTATGACCCGGGCATCTCACACAGTCCAAGCTAGGATATACATGTATATAGTATTGTTCATTATATCCTATAGATGACCTAGGTGTCTCACACGGTCCAAGCTAGGATATGATACTGTTCATTATATCCTGGAGACCTGGACGTCTCACACAGTCCAAGCTAGGATATAGTACCTTTCATTATATCTTATGACCTGGGCGTCTCACACAGTCCAAGCTAGGATATAGTATTGTTCATTATATCCTATGACCTGGGCATTTCACAAAGTCCAAGCTAGGATATCACATCCAAAGAGATTAATGACTTCCATTGTATATAAAGCTGCAGATGCTATTCTCATATGCAAATCCCCAGAAAGGGCCTCGGTCGCGTCGTAACTACTACATTGCCAAGGAATGTAACTGTAAGGAGCACATTTTTTGATCAATTTGATAAATTTTCCTTTATATATTTTTCTGTGTGCAGGAAGGAGAATCTCTAGATAATGGAGGAATTCTGCTACATGTATATACATGTATTTTTGGGGTTATTACTGTTTGTCCAGAAAATTTGAAAAATTACATATACTGTAACTTTAACAATATTGACATGTTTACGGATTCTTTCATTCAGTTTAAGACATTGCAGTACTACATAAATTAACAGACATGCACGTACAAGTTCATTCGTGGAAGGAGGAACATGTATACATATGTATAATATAACAACCTGTTGATCAAAGATGAAGTCATACTACATGTACTTATTCCCATGCTGCTACAGTGTCTCACTAACTAAGGACTCATTTTAACTTCTGGTGGAACAGAGCATAGATTATAATGGCATGTGTTCAGTTTCCCCATAGCCTTTTTTTCCTGACTGCCGCCCGAGACACTACAATGGACAGTAAGATGATCGTACAAGAATAGAGAGCTTCTTAAAATTAGGGCTTGGAGTTCCTCGATAGGAATGGCCTATGCCGGTTATCCAAATGAGATACACTATGCCCACTTTGGTGTGCTGATCAGCATGGAGAGGAGTTACAATTGGAATGGCATATGCCATTACCTCTGTGCTATTGTATGGCATGCCATAAGGCCATCCTTTCTCTATTGAGTTAAAAAAAAAGTATACCAGCGAGTTTCTAGCAGTTCGGACCTGGTGCACTCTGCAATCCTGTATAGAATGCCTTGTACCCCCTGCAATTCTGTAAAGAATGCCTTGTACCCATCCCTGGCATGCCTGGTGCACCCTGCAATTCTGTTAGAATACCTTGTACCCGTCCCTGACATGCCCTAATTGCAAGAAGCTCCATTATTTATATGAAATGATTTTTATTCTTTCTCTCTCAAAAATCATTTCATATGTATATATGCTCAGTGGCGGGTTATACACCATACCAAATATTATTTCTTCATTACTAGTATGATTCTGGAGATATATAGATTTGTGTGACTGAGCTACACAAATCAGCACAGCAAACTATGAAAGAGAGGAAATGCCACAAGTAACCAAGAAAGGATTATCACTTTATATATGTTCTGTGACAACCCAACACAGACATACTGACCAAGTAGTTATTGGTGATCTTGTGAGCTTCTATCTCATTGTTTGGTTTCTGAAGGATTTCATATGTTTCATCTGGCACAGAATGAGATGGTGTACTGGATATCTGTGAGGTATACGAGTGGTGGAATATCTCATCCCCTTCTGTCGAATGCCTTGTTCTGCGATCATTGATGCCATCACGGTTTAAACGTTTCCTCGTTCCAGAGTCGGACAGTGATGGCGATGTTGGAACTTCTTCATCAGACTGCAACATATAACTTGGGGTGGGAGGCTCTGGTAACGAGGTCGTTAAACTTAGATTTTTGTCCATGTCCGCCATTCTGTAAATATATCACGCAAAATAAAATGTCACTTTATAGCGCTTGATTTTTTTTTATAGTTTAGATTATTTCCCCTACATTCAGGACACTAACTCGATTTTATTTTAGAAAGTGAAACGTACCTCCACGGTAATAATAAATTAGACTGAAATTCCACCCGTCATAATATACATGCATCGGGCTCTTTCAAAAACTCAAGTCTAAAGGCCCATACATGCATGTAGTTTTAGTTATTTGCGAATATCAAGCAGAACACGCAGCTTCGCAAAAATATCGAGCCCTTTAGGGCAGCACAACATTTGAGGTTGTGCATCATTGGCAATGGACATCATTTGAAATGACAATACATTTATTATTTAAATATGATTTCTATGTCAGTGATGTTGAGGTTTGATTGAAAGAGGAACTTTTTTATAAAACTTATAAAGCTTATAAATCTCATTAAGTATATCTGACGAATATATGTATAGTTAGGAACAACTGGTGTGCAATTTGGAACATGTTTTTGATGTATAAAGTTTGTGTCATTCATGATACATGTACATGAACTATATAAACATCTTTCTGACAACGCTATTAACAATGTAATAGTTGGAGTTGAGGTACATGTAGCATTTACAATATGGAATGGGACACCAGTCTGAGCCTTGTGGGTAAACCGTCACATTTGTATGCAAAAAAAGAATACAAATTGACAAATGATTCCAATCATACACATGTACTGCTTCATAATAATGTGCACTGGTAAAGACTGGGACACCACAAATGGATTAAATCTCAGTTATCATTGATATAGTAAGTTAAATGTGTGGACACAAATACGGTTGGTGCAAAAGCTTTAGGGTAAATATGGTAAATCATATGATGCGAAATAAATGATTTGATAGCAAATTGGAGGAAATGCTGTCTTTTATCTGAGGCGACACGAGATTCAAAACTAACAGGGATTTGGTACTGCAGGATTCCCCCACCAGTTATTTTTAATATTGTACCTCTGAAATGAAATAATCTCATCAAACTTTTAGTAATGAATATAAAGGATGGGGTTAGGCGAAGCTTAGTTTGGGAGATAAAGGGTGGGGCTCGGTGGCCCGGGGGTGGGGACATGAGTTCAATAAGTGTAGCCTCATGTAAGCAGCTTCAGGTAAAGCACCATATACATGGATCAGCATATATTAACACAACATTTAGTCATAGACATAGTGGTAGTACACTGGCAAGTGAGACCCGACACTGAACATGCAAGGGATAAAACTGAGAATACAACCTTGGGCGTTTATGTATCCTTATCATAATTAGACCTGGGGTATCACTCTGTCGATGGATAACAACTTCTGCCCACAGTTAATGGTGACGCTCTGAACTGGTCAATAGGTATACCGTGCTACCTGTATCTACTAGTGAATAGCTTATGCTGCAAGTCCAATAATTTATGTGAAGACATACCCCCTCCATGTATATTAAGTAACATAACTTACTGAATATGCCCAGCTACATACTGGTTGGTAAGCTAGAAGTCAAAATATGGATCAGACAAGATAGCACATAAATGATGATGACAAGCAGCCAGAGGATGCTAGGTCCCCCGCCAAAATGGCAGCAATATTTATAAGCGCTGTCGGATGGCAACAGCTACTTCACAGGCGTAAGAAGCAGAGGGGTCTTCCACCTTCCCAGGTTTTCAGATCAACTCCGAATGGCTGACTGAATGTTGATTGCTACTGTAATATATTTTCTTTACCATGTAGCATGAAAATTATGTAACCGAAATGCAATGCCAAGAGACAACTCATGGCATATTATCTGCAAACTAAATTTGACAAGAATATGAAGGCATCCTCAACCTATTGCCCAGAAACCAAATTTAGACTTTGCCACAAGGAGTCACCACCTGTAGGTGCAAGCAGGCAAAACACAATCCCAAATGACATCTCATGTCATGGTATCGGCATATGAACTTTGAGACTCTGAAGAGGGGTCCTCAAGTTATTGCCGGTACTAGATGCCCACCGGTGTTCATGTTATTTGGGGCGGGTCACATATGAATACAAAATTTGAGAATAATCTGATGAGCAGTTGCCAAATTATTGCCCGGAAACAAATTTTTCCACCAGGAGACGCCACCTGTAGGCAGAAGCGGGAAAAATACAATCCCAAGGAACATGGTATCGTGGGGACATCTGCATACCAAATTTGAGAAGAATCCGATGAGGGTCCTCAAGTTATTACCCAGAAACCAAATTTAGATTTTGACACCAGGTGACGCCACCTCTAGGCGCAAGTCAGTGAAATGCATTATCAAGCGACATCTTATATCACGGTACATTCATACAAAATTTGAGAAGAATCCGATGGTCAGTTCTCAAGTTATTACCCGGAAACGAATTTGTAATGTTGCCACCAGGTGGCGCCACCTGTGAGTGCAAGTGAGCGAAAGGCAATCCCAAGCAACAGCTCCTGGCATGGTACATGCATGCCAAATTTGAGAAGAATCCGATGAGCCGCAACGTTTCTCATGTTACCCAGAAAGGTACATATGTAGGATATTTCAAAGAAATTCGACCAAGTGTTTCTAATTATCACTTGCAGCATGGAATAATGGAATGAACTCTAGTGGCGCCACCTCCGGGTGGATTTTGCTGAAACGCGTCACCAACCGTGTTTTGTCGCAGGGAATGCATAAATTACCAAATTTCGAAGAAATCCGACAAATTGTTCGAAAGTTATCGCTCGCGAAGGATTTGAACAAACATGAACGGACATGCATTAAAGATTGGAACAAGACCCAGTGGCGCCATCTACAGGCGGATCTTGCCGAAACGTAATACCAGCGACGTCTTGTCGCAAAGAATGCAGATGCCAAATTTCGGAGGAATCCGACAAAGCATTTAGGAGTTATCGCTAACGCAGTATTTGCACGGACATGCACTAAATATTGGAACAAGACCCAGTGGCGCCACCTACAGGCGGATCTTGCTGAAACGTAATACCAACAGACGTCTTGTCGCAAAGAATGCAGATGCCAAATTTCGGAGGAATCCGACAAAGCATTTAGGAGTTATCGCTTATGAAGCATTTGCACGAACATCCACGGACATGCACTAAAGATTGGAACAAAACCCAGTGGCACCACCTACAGGCGGATCTTGCTGAAACGTAATACCAACAGACGTCTTGTCGCAAAGAATGCAGATGCCAAATTTCGGAGGAATCCGACAAAGCATTTAGGAGTTATTGCTTACGAAGTATTTGCACGGACATGCACTAAAGATTGGAACAAGACCCAGTGGCGCCACCTACAGGCGGATCTTGCTGAAACGTAATACCAAGAGACGTCTTGTCGCAAAGAATGCAGATGCCAAATTTCGGAGGAATCCGACAAAGCATTTAGAAGTTATTGCTTACGAAGTATTTGCACGGACATGTCCGTGCATGCACGGACACATAGAAGCAAGACCCCAGTGGCGCCACCTACAGGCGGATCTTGCTGAAACGTAATACCAAGAGACGTCTTGTCGCAAAGAATGCCAGATGCCAAATTTCGGATGAATCCGACAAAGCATTTAGAAGTTATTGCTTACGAAGTATTTGCACGGACATGTCCGTGCATGCACGGACACATAGAAGCAAGACCCCAGTGGCGCCACCTAGAGGCGGATCTTGCTGAAACGTAATACCAAGAGACGTCTTGTCGCAAAGAATGCAGATGCCAAATTTCGGATGAATCCGACAAAGCATTTAGAAGTTATTGCTTACGAAGTATTTGCACGGACATGTCCGTGCATGCACGGACACATAGAAGCAAGAACCATTTTAAAGTCCCCGGCCGCGTTGCGGCGGGGGACAAAAATGATCATAGAAATGAGAGCATATAGCTTGATGTGGAATATGTACAAATTTGTACTTAGAGTTACACACTTACATAATAATCAAACTAATAATGCAGCACGGATTGCTTGGATGCACTATGCCCTCCCCCACCCCCACCACTTCACTTTCCAGGGTAAATACAGAATAATGTACATATTTTTGAAATTGATATTGAAATTAAAATAAAGGAGGAGGAATCTGGAGAAATCATCGAAACAGGTAACAGACCTGACAGTGCACACATACATGATCCTAAGCATCTACTTGGAAATTTTCAAATTTCTTTGCGAATTTATAATAAAATAAAATCTGCAAGATAGTAATTATCTTGCATGCAAGTGTCAAAGTTGTCTATCAAATAGTAACTGAAGGGGTCTGGATAAACTGACTGATGATAAAAGGCTATAACTCTGCCCATAATAATAATAATACATTGTACATTCTTTATTTTGAGAGGGTGACAATCAGTTTACATAAACTGTTCTCCCTCAAGGCCCTCACATAATAAAGATGAAATGGAAAACATTTAACAATGTTTGTGTTTTTTTATCAAAGCAAATCTTTTATTACGAGAACACCATTTCCCTCCTTTGGAGAGCTCCTCTGCAATAGTAATTAACTCCCTTGACTCAGACCACTAGGTGGCCTGCTCCGCGCATGCAGCATCTTCCTCTTTTCCCTACTGCAGTGACGTCATAGACGTGCCTTGATGACCCCAGCATGTGGAGAGGATGGGTTAGGTACATCTGATGTAATAAAAGGTTTGCTTTGATAACGAGAGATCCTGAAGGATCTTGGCGCCCACCACTGAATTTGTCCGATAATTGTAAGCTAATGACAAGAGGATCTTTTTGTCCATTGTTACAAACGATTGATTTGTAATTTTGTTTACAGAATTTCGAATCTGAGCGAAAAAGATCGAAAAAGGGACACTAGAAAACACCATGATATCATCTTTCTAAGTTTGAGGAGTTTCAAGATTTCTAGAAACTGTACTTATGTCAGTTGTAATAGTACAAGAGAAAAGAGCAACGTTAGTCTGAAAGTGAATGTCCGGAGAATCATTCCTCTTCGTTCTGTAGTATTGTTTTTTTGCACGTATCATCATTGGGTACTGGAAGCGAAGACAAATGTCTTTGACCCTTTGGCATGAGCTATGAAACATACTTAAGATTTTATAATTAGGAACGAATGCTAATTCTGTTCTGTTTACTGGGCTAGTTTGAGATATCTCTTTTAAGCTACCATGCTCGAAAATAGTAACATGGTACAATACTTAATACTGAAGGGATCCCCGCAGTAATGTTGAAACGTCGAAAGTGTCTGAATCCTGATTATCTCCCTGAGATCGAAACACGCAGTGGTCGAGTTGTAACGTTGTGTCACAAGAGTGACATCCTTTCATATAGCCGACCCGTCGGCAGACGAAACAGTTCACTGCACTAAGAAAACTGATTTAAAATTTGAAGAAATACATTTAATTCCGAATTATTTGAACTCCTTGATATAGAAGGTGAAGGTATGGATATTCTCTATAGTCACTGTATAGAATATGTCCCACTGTTTGATCCGCCGACTCGTGTGATGCAACGTCACAACTCGGGAATACCGTATTACATGTAATTTTAAGCGTAACTTGGATTTTCGAATTCCTGAGAATTGACGATAACAATGTTTCAAGGGAAAATTCCAGATGGTCACATGGCGGCCATATCAGATTGTCGAATCGGACCAAAAAAAGGTATCTTGCACAACTGGACCACAAGGAGAAATCACGATAAAGTTTCATGGGAAATCCAAGATGGGCACCTGGTGGCCATATTGGATTTTCGAATCAGACCGAAAAAGGTATTTTGCACAACTAGACCCCAAGGGGAACCTATGTACCAAATTTGAGAAAGATCCATGCAGTACTTCCTGAGAAATCACGATAAAGTTTTATGGGGAAATCCAAGATGGCTGCTAGGTGGCCATATTGGATTTTCGAATCGGACCAGAAAAGGTATCTTGCACAGCTAGATCCCACTTGGGGGAACCTGTGTACCGAATTTGGGAAAGATCCATGCAGTAGTTCCTGAGAAATCGCGATAACAAGGTTTCATGGGAAAATTCAAGATGGCCGTCTTGTGGCCATATTGGATTTTCGTATCGGACCAGAAAAGGCATCTTGCACAACTAGACCCCAAGGGGAACATGCGTTCCAAATTTGGGAAAGATCCATGCAGTAGTTCCTGAGAAATCGCGATAACAAGGTTTCATGGGAAAATCCAAGATGGCTGCCTTGTGGCCATATTGGATTTTCGAATTGGACCAGAAAAGGTATCTTGCAAAACTAGACCCCAAGGGGAACCTCTGTACCAAATTTGAGAAAAATTCATGAAGTAGTTCCTGAGAAAACGCGATAACAAGGTTTCATGGGGAAATCCAAGATGGCTGCCTGGTGGCCATATTGGATTTTCGAATCGGACCAGAAAAGGTATCTTGCACAACTAGGCCCCAAGGGGAACCTGTGTACCGAATTTGGGAAAGATCCATGCAGTAGTTCCTGAGAAATCGCGATAACATGGTTTCATGGGGAAATCCAAGGTGGCCGACTTGTGGCCATATTGGATTTTCGAATCGGACCAGAAAAAGGTATCTGCATAACTAGACCCCAAGGGGAACCTGTGTACCAAATTTCAGAAAGATCCGTGCAGTAGTTCCTGAGAAATCGCGATAACAGGGTTTCATGGGGAAATCCAAGATGGCCGCCTTGTGGCCATATTGGATTTTCGAATCGGACCAGAAAAGGTATCTGCACAACTAGACCCCAAGGGGAACCTGTGTACCAAATCTCAGAAACATTCGTGCAGTAGTTCCTGAGAAATCGCGATAACGAGGTTTCATGGGGAAATCCAAGATGGCCGCCTTGTGGCCATATTGGATTTTCGAATCGGACCAGAAAAGGTATCTGCACAACTAGACCGCAAGGGGAACCTGTGTACCGAATTTGGGAAAGATCCATGCAGTAGTTCCTGAGAAATCGCGATAACAAGGTTTCATGGGGAAATCCAAGGTGGCCGACTTGTGGCCATATTGGATTTTCGAATCGGACCAGAAAAAGGTATCTGCATAACTAGACCCCAAGGGGAACCTGTGTACCAAATTTCAGAAAGATCAGTGCAGTAGTTCCTGAGAAATCGCGATAACAAGAATTGTTTACGGACGGACGACGGGTGACGACGGACCATGGACGAAAAGCGATTTGAACAGCCCACCATCTGGTGATGGTGGGCTAAAAAACATGTATATTTTCGCATATACATGTGAATTTCTTCTCACAGCTTCACTTTTATTACATGAACGCCATACTCCCAACGGAAGCAGTTGGGATGCCGTTCATCCCATTTCGCATAGTGTGACGCATGCTCCAGTTCATAGGGAGTATCCTGATAAATTCCCTTCTTAAGGTGGCGCCCTGGTTTCGGTACAAAGTCATGTCATTTTTTAAATATGTTTTGTATAACTCCTGAAGATCATCCTATATCAGAAATTGATATAAACGAGAGATCCTGAAGGATCTTGGCGCCCACCATTGTCCGATACTTGTAAGCTAATGACTAGAGGATCTTTTTGTCCATTGTTACTAAGTACAAATGATTGATTTGTAATTTTGTTTACAGAATTTCGAATCTGAGCGAAAAGGATCGGAAAAGGTCACTGAAAAACACCAAGATATAATCTAAGTTTCAGGAGTTTCAAGATTTCTAGAAACTGTACTTATGTCGGTTGTTATAATACAAGAGAAATGAGCAAAGTTAGTCTGAAAGTGAATGTACATGTACGGAGGATTCTTCGCCTTTGTTTCGTAGTATTTTTTGTATTTATTTTTTTGCACGTGTCATCATTGGGTACTGGAAGCGAAGATCAATCTCTTTGACACTTTGGCATGAGCTATGAAACATACTTAAGATTTTATAATTAAGAACGAGTGCTAATTCTGTTCTGTTTATACGGCTATTTTGGGATATCTCTTTTAAGATACCATGCCTGAAAATAGTAAGATGGTACACTACTTAATACTGAAGGGATCCGGTCTGCGCAGTAATGTTGAAACTTCGAAAGTGCCTGAATCCTGATTATCTCCCTTGGATCTAGACATGCAGTAGTCTTCATGTAGCCGACCCGCCGGCAGACGAAAAGGTGGAGCAGTTCACTTGCTACTGCATGGACTAAAGAAAGCTGATTTAAAATTTGAAGAAATACATTTTAATTCCGAATTATTTGAACTCCTTGATATGGAAGGTGAAGGTATGGATATTCTCTATAGTCAATATATAGAATACGCCCCACCATTTGATCTGCCGACTCTTGTGATGCAACGTCACAACTCGAGAATACCGAATTAATTTGAAGCGTAACTTGAATTTTCGAATCAGACCAAAAAAGGTATCTTGCACTACTAGGCCCCATGCGGGACCTGTGTACCAAATTTCAGAAAGATTCACGAAATATTTCCTAAGAATTCACGGTAACAATGTTTCAAGGGGAAATTCAAGATGGCCACCTTGAGGCCATATTGGATTTTCGATTCGGACCGAAAAAGGTATCTTGCACAACTAGACCATAAGGGGAACCTGTGTACCAAATTTGAGAAAGATCCATGCAGTACATGAACTTCCTGAGAAATCACGACAACAACTTTGCATGGGAAAATCCAAGATGGAATTTTCGAATCGGACCAGAAAAGGTATCTTGCACAATTGAACCTGTGTATCAAATTTGAGAAAGATCCAGGCAGTACTTCCTGAGAAATCATGATAAAAAAATTTCATGGGAAAGTCTAAGATGGCCGCCTGGTGACCATATTGGATTTTCGATTCGGACCGAAAAAGGCATCTTGCATATCGAGATCTTAAGGGGAATCTGTGTACCAAGGACCGCAATGCGGTGGTCTAATGGTTAGAGCGTCGGCCTCGTAAGCGGTAGGTACTGGGTTCGATCCCAGGCCGGTCATACCTAAGACTTGAAAAATGGAACTTGTTGCTCCCTCGCTTACACTCAGCATTAAGAGGATAGAACAAGGACTGGTTCGCTCGGTGTCAGTATAATGTGACGGAGTGGGGTGTCATGTCTGCCTACGGCATGATATTTCAGTGGGACAGCACTATAAAATGGCAGCATTAGATCTGCTCTGTTACAAGTAGGTACCCCTGCCCCTCTCTTCCCTTCCCCGTCGTGATATAGCTGAAAAAATGTTGAAAGCGATGTTAAACCCTATTCACTCACTCACTCTGTGTACCAAAATTGAGAAAGATCCATGCAGTAGTTCCTGAGAAATGACGATAAAGTTTCATGGGGAAATCCAAGATGGCTGCCTGGTGGCTATACTGGATTTCAAATCGTACCAGGAAAGGTATCTTGCACAACTAGATCCCAAGGGGAACCTGTGTATCAAATTTGAGAAAGATCCATGCAGTAGTTCCTGAGAAATCGCGATAAAGTTTCATGGGAAAATCCAATATGGCTGCCTGGTGGCCATATTAGTTTTTCGAATCGGACCGAAAAAGGTATCTTGCACAACTAGACCCCAACGGGAACCTGTGTACCAAATTTTAGAAAGATCCATACAGCACTTCCAGAGAAATGACGATAACAAAGTTTCATGGGGAAATCCAAGATGGCTGCCTGGTGGCCATATTGGATTTACGACTCGGACCGAAAAAGGCATCTTGCAAAACTAGACCCCAAGAGGAACCTGTGTACCAAATTTGAGAAAGATCCATAGAGCACTTCCAGAGAAATGACGATAACAAAGTTTCATGGGGAAATCCAAGATGGCTGCCTGGTGGCCATATTGGATTTTCGAATCGGACCAGAAAAGGTTTCTTGCACAACTAGACCCCAACGGAAACCTGTGTACCAAATTTGAGAAAGATCCATGAAGTAGTTCCTGAGAAATCGCGATAACAAGGTTTCATGGGGAAATCAAAGATGGCTGCCTGGTGGCCATATTGGATTTTCGAATCGGACCAAGAAAGGTTTCTTGTACAACTAGACCCCAAGAGGAACCTGTGTACCAAATCTGAGAAAGATCCATGCATTAGTTCTTGAGAATTCGCGATAACAATGTTTCATGGGGAAATCCAAGATGGCTGCCTGGTGGCCATATTGGATTTTCGAATCGGACCAAAAATGGTTTCTTGCACAACTAGACCCCAAGGGGAACCTGTGTACCAAATTTGAGAAAGATCCATGCAGTAGTTCCTGAGAAATCGCGATAACAAGGTTTCATGGGGAAATCCAAGATGGCTGCCTGGTGGCCATATTGGATTTTCGAATCGGACCGGGAAAGGTATCTTGCACAACTAGACCCCAAGGGGAACCTGTGTACCAAATTTGAGAAAGATCCATGCAGTAGTTCCTGAGAAATTGCAATAACAAGGTTTCAATGGGAAATCCAAGATGGCTGCCTGGTGGCCATATTGGATTTTCGAATCGGACCATAAAAGGGATCTTGCACAACTAGACCCCAAGGGGAACCTGTGTACCAAATTTGAGAAAGATCCATGCAGAAGTTCCTGAGAATCGCGATAACAAGGTTTCATGGGGGAAATCCAAGATGGCTGCCTGGTGGCCATATTGGATTTTCGAATCGGACCAGAAAAGGTATCTTGCACAACTAGACCCCAAGGGGAACCTGTGTACCAAATTTGAGAAAGATCCATGCAGTAGTTCCTGAGAAATGGCGATAACAAGGTTTCATGGGGAAATCCAAGATGGCTGCCTGGTGGCCATATTGGATTTTCGAATCGGACCAGAAAAGGTATCTTGCACAACTAGACCCCAAGGGGAACCTGTGTACCAAATTTGAGAAAGATCCATGCAGTAGTTCCCGAGAAATCGCGATAACAGGGTTTCATGGGGAAATCCAAGATGGCTGCCTGGTGGCCATATTGGATTTTCGAATCGGACCAAAAAAGGTTTCTTGCAAAACTAGACCCCAAGGGGAACCTGTGTACCAAATTTGAGAAAGATCCATGCATTAGTTCCTGAGAATTCGCGATAACAATGTTTCATGGGGAAATCCAAGATGGCTGCCTGGTGGCCATATTGGATTTTCGAATCGGACCAAAACAGGTTTCTTGCACAACTAGACCCCAAGGGGAATCTGTGTACCAAATTTGAGAAAGATGCATACAGTAGTTCCCGAGAAATCGCGATAACAAGGTTTCATGGGGAAATCCAAGATGGCTGCCTGGTGGCCATATTGGATTTCCGAATCGGACCAAAAAAGGTTTCTTGCACAACTAGACCCCAAGGGAAACCTGTGTACCAAATTTGAGAAAGATGCATGCAGTAGTTCCTGAGAAATCGCGATAACAAGAAATTGTTTACGGACGGACGACGGATGGACGACGGACGACGGACCACGGACAAAAAGCGATTTGAACAGCCCACCATCTGGTGATGGTAATGGGGCATAGCATACTACTTTTTTCTAGTTTTCAGCTTGAATAATGTGTGCCTGTGGCAAGTTGGTACAATGTGAATAATATGAAAAACACCCAACACTTGATATATACTTGCTTTTAGAATGTTCAAAAGTCATGTCAATTTATTTTATACATTCCTTGGAACATGTAGTTTTTGAATAAGTCAATTTTAACCCGTTCTGTACCGTACCGGTACTTGAGTACCGGTAGAAAATAATTCAAGGAATTGTTGCAGATTTCTCATTCATGGGAACATAGATTTCTGGACTTTTAGCACAATGTTATACATTTTTGGAAAGCTCAGATTTCGGGCTTTCCGCGAATCAGACCAACTGTTGCAAGTTGTCTAAATTACTGGATGACACCACGATTATATTCCTAGTTAGAAATGCCTCAAATAGCTGGTACAGAAAGGGTTAATGTATGTCGCCATCCAAAAAGGGGCATAAATAGAGCTCTGAAGCTACCTGTACCCACACTTTTTCCAGCCATTTTTCATTAAGTGCCTACAATGCAACGTCCTGATGTCGACAAATGTCACGCCAACAAAGAGTTTGCCATTCGACGTCATGAAGGCACAAGAGAAAATGTATCAATTGCTTACAAAAACAAGTCACTGGAACGTAAACACTGCGCGTCAAAGTATCTCATTCTACCCATTCACTCACAAGAGTATGATTACAAGGGAGGTAATTGCGATGCGCAAAGAGCTGCGCAGAACACTCATTCTTGTAACCAGGGAGCCACCTCACAGGAGAGAGGTAAGATGGCAAGCTGGTGGTAAAGATCCGAATGCAGCACCATCATCTAATCTATCCATCGACTTGGAAAGGCGAGGTATGCCCTGTCATCACTGTGAAGTCCCTTCCTCTTGCACGTGGTCATGGTTGTATGACTTACCGAGGTAAAGGGTTCCAAGTCTTGTACTTGACACTGCTGAGCTCCCCCTTCTTTGAGCTGCTAGCGGATTACACGTTGTGCTGCAACTAACGGTCCTAATGCAGCTACCCCCTCAGCCTGAACTGACAGCAGATCACGTTTACAAGTAATGCTCAGTAAAAGTTGAATTGGAATGCCAAGCACACGAGGCAGTAATTTCATCGACGGAAAGGTTTCGCCACAGTAGCCATGACGCAGAGAGGGCTCTAAATCTCGTGGGACAAAATGGTATACAGCAATGTAGGGGTAACAATTGCCAATGTGTAAGTCCAATGAATGAATCTTTTTAACCAGGAAGCCACTGTATTCTTGGTAATGTCCGATTTAGCTCCAGGTTGTAGAGAGAGGAATAGCAGCTGTCTATTTCCTCTATTCGGGTCCGTTTTTAGAATGTAGTGACGAATGGTACGAACAGGACATAAAAGTCTATCTTGGTCTAATGACTTGTCTAAAATATTTGTCAGCGCCGGGATCTCATAACAGCGTTGTACGCAAGGTCCCGCGCGTGTAGTCTCATTTTTGGCAATAAACTCTAGTATGGTTTTGAAAGATATTAGAGTCCACCAATCAGTTCATCTTAGAGATGCTCTTTCTAAAGCATGAAGTTCAGAGATTCTTGTATTAAGAGCAAAGGCCATGAGAAAAGCTGCCTTGAACGACAACGCTCTAAAGCTTGCGTCTGCCAATGGTTCAAAAGGCGGTTGGAGCAGCGCACCACAGACTACACCCAATTCCCACATCGGTAAAATTTGACGAGTACAACGGGCTTGTAAGGCAAAGGGTTTAATAAGAGCTGCAATGTTGGTGTCTTGTCCAATTTCTATCCCTGCCGTTAAATGAAGAACTTTACTAAGTGTTGATCTGTATCCTTCAATAGTGGATGGCTGGAACCATCTATCACGGTGAAGATACAGAAAATCAGCGACTATTGGAATAGTGGCAGAGTAGGGAACATAGTTACGGCTGTTGCACCACTCCACGAAGTACTTCCACTTTGACTGATAGAGGTGTGTGGTGCATTCCCTGTTTGCACCAACCATAGCCTCTGCAACCTCGCTTGAAAAGCCTTCCGCCGTGAGTGACTGCCTGATAGCCTGCATGCGTGAAGACTGAGCCACTCAGGGCACTGGTGATATACCCCTTGGCGATGCTGGCTGAGTTGTGAACACCACGCTGGTAGGCACCGAGGTGCATCTGTTAACAGTTGTATCAGTTGAGCGAACCAGGGTTGATGAGGCCACCATGAAACAATCAGTATGATGATGCAAACGTGTTCCTGGATCTTTTGAAGCACAGATTGTATGAGTGCCACTGACGCCTGTGGCGGGAACGCTTTAAGCTATCAGATTGTACCAACTGATTGACAGGGCATCGATTGCATAGGCCTGCAGATCGAGTACTGGGGGACATATAATAGAAGCTGGGTGTTGTGTTTGTTGCAAACAGATCGAGATGCGGCTGTTCCCAGATGATCGAGATTTGTCTGAAGATCGGGATGTAGATGCCATTCCATCTGTAAAATCCGGTCGGGTCTGGACAAACTATCTGCTATCACATTGAGCCGACCCGGGATGTGATGTGCACGAATATGACAGTGATTCTGTTGACTCTCTAGAAACAGTTGAAGCGTCTTCAGGAACAAGGGATGAGACTTCGTGCCGCCATGTTTGTTTATGTAATGCACCACTGTGCTGTTGTCGCATGCCACCAGAACAGATGATAGATGAAGATGATGTCGCCAGTGACGCAGTGCATGAAGAATGGCCATCATTTCTAGAAGATTGATGTGGAAACCGGATTCCTCCTGTGACCATCTCCCGGATACCTGTAGATCCCCCTTATGAGCCCTCCATCCCAACAATGATGCATCTGTGAAAGGTGATGGGCTGGGCGAAATGGATGTAGAAACACTCCTGATATTACATTATATAGAGGGACTGCCACCAATGGAGGTATAGTCGAAGATGAAGTGGAACAGATATTTTTTGTGGATTGATGCTGAATGAGTGAAGATAAGGTTAAAGATGAAATTGCAGTGGACGAAGATACAGTCTGCCGTACCGTATCAAGTCCTGGGCGGAGGTTAGAAGGCCGAGAAGAAGCTGCCATTGCTGTAACGACCGGAACGGTGATGATAAAAAGGCATTGATTTGAAGCTGTATCTTGGTCCACCGATCCTCTGGGGGCAGGGCGATCGCTCTCCCTCCGTATCGAACATCGCTCAGATGTACTTGCGTTGTTGCGCTGGGGACAACTCCGACTTGTCTGGATGGGGTATGAATCCAAGTTGTCTGAGTACCTCTAGAGCAAAGCTTGTCTGGGAAGAGAAAACCACCTGACTGGGCCCCCATGTATGTCGTCTACGTAGGCTTCTATATTGATGCCCCGAAGATGGAGATATGCGACGAAAGTGCCTGTGATCCTTGTAAAGCACCATGGGAAGACGGAGATACCGAAGGGGAGGACCTGTCCAGGGTTCGCACAGCTGGGAAAGATCAAAATTCCAGGACATTTCCAGGACATTTCCAGGACAAAATTGCTGTTTTCCAGGACAAAGTTGCATGCATGATTACCCAAATTGTATTTGCTCTTAACGCAATGTATAGAGGTTATCTACCCTTGATTATCTCCCCTGTTGTCACCAGGAAGTATGAAATACACGCGGAATATGGCTCCGTTTTCGGCTTGAAATATTTGTCACTAAAACGAACAATTCATTCAGAGATAGAGATTCTAATCTAAAGGACAACGGATGGTTAAATAATCGTACAAATTAAATCTTAAAACGATATTATGCCTGAATCGGCCGTGGAAGAGCCAAAGAAAGATGTGATAGTTCGATTACTCCGCATATTTTGTCGCTCACGCTCAGGGCTTCGTGTTTGACGCGCGCGATCGCGCACCCGCACGTAAAATTATCTCTGCGTACACTATTTATCACGCGCGTAAATATTTATTTTACTTCTCAGTGGGATGGCTTAAAAATCCTCGATAAATAACACACCAGGGAGCAAAATTGCCAGTGGTGGTGGTGTTGTTTCTACCGGATAGAATACCATGCTGATGAAATAGGCGGAAGTGCACCAGATTTTGTGTCGCTAATACGACCTCATTGATTGGCTTAATGTAACTTGTCTGACCAATCATATTATGCGTTATTATGTGCAGCCTTTGTGAAAACGAGGTTGACACAAAATGGCCGAACAAACAACACAAACAACAGTTGCTGTTTCAACGTTCAATACATGAATAAATGGAACACTGGGGGCCGGATTCAGTGCCATCCGACGGCAGATGGGAAGGTAGCCGACATTTGGTGTACTCTGTGTGCCAAGCACAGCGACAAAATCACGAAGAACTCGGGATTCAAGGGCCAAATCAAAAAGGATGTTCAGCGATACATCACTGGGACGACATTTGTTACGAAACACAGTGTTATGAGACATATATCGAGCCATGGTCAGTTGATTATTAATTTTACACTTGCTGAATAAAATGTTTATTGGAATTGGAATGTAGTTCTTCTGATTAATCTGTGCTAAATTACATGCCACATCTGACCTCTGTAGCAAATCAGGACCCTGCATTTAAGGTGGAGAGTCGTCGAACTAGGGAACTGTCAAATTTAGTTTCACTCTCGTAAGCCTTTTGGCGAGAGTGATTTTTAGCTCACGCAGCAGCTCTCCTTGTAGGTTTTACGCGAGCTATTTTTAGCTCGCGTGCGATTTGCTAACACGAAGCCCTGACGCTGATAGCAGGATTCGTGCTTTGCACCTTTCGCGCGACTTTTCACGGCACTTTCCCCCATATTTCCAACATCGAACGTGTTTTGGCAAAGCCATGCACTTCGCTCTGTGCAAAGGCTCCTTGAGGTGCCAGTCCCGGTAGTCCGGATGACTCGGCCACGAAGAATGAAAATGACAAAGGTGTGACATAAGGTCATTATGCACATTTCTCTCTCAGATTAATGATCGGAGGTTGCCGTGAATATCCGTCACCATGGGAGCCCAGTGACGGATGTCTCAATTCGATATTTGATTGGCCGAGAAGTTTTACTATATTTACTACGAATGTTTATGAATGAATTGGCGCGTCAGTGAACTGGGGAATCCCCCCGACAGCGATGACCGATCGTTGGAGTGAGCATTTGCCGACGGATGATTCGCAGCACAGTAATTCTATTGATTTTCCAGGACTTTCAAGGACACATACTATTTTTCCAGGACTTTCCAGTACTGGAAAGCATACTTTTATTTTTCCAGGACATTTAAGGACATTCCAGGACTGTGCGAACCTTGCTGTCATTAGAATCTTCATTTGCCTACTGCGAATCACAGATAATGCCGATGAGAGGGAAATATGGGGACATGGAGGTAGACGTCCTGCAAATCGATGGATGTCATCCATATGTCCGTAAGTAGACATCACCGAAGTGATGGGATGGTCGCCATCTTGAATTTTGGTGGTGGGGCTAGACAGACTCTGTTGAGTCGATGTTACATTCCTCCATAACTCCGCTTTGACATTCGAGTTCACATACATTCTTTCCTAGCACCGCTTGGACAGTCGACTTCACATACATTCCCTCAAAACGCTTTCCCACTCCGCTTTAACACTCGACTTCACATACATTCCTGCCTAACACGGCTCTCGCACTCGACGTCACATACATTCCTCCCGAATTCCGCTTTGACACTCGACTTCACATACATTCTTCCCTAACACCGCTTGGATGGTCGACTTCAAGTAAATTCCTCCTTAACTCCGCTTTGACACTCAACATACATTCTTCCCTAACACCGCTTGGACCATTGACTTCAAGTACATTCCTTCCTAACTCTGCTTTGACACTCGAGTTCACATACATTCTTTCCTAGCACCGCTTAGACAGTCGACTTCACGTACATTCCCTGAAAACGCTTTGACACTCTGCGTTGACACTCGAATTGACATACATTCCTCCCTAACACGGCTCTCACACTCCACCTCACATACATGTACATTCCCCTCCTATTATAAACTTCACGTACATTCCCTGAAAACGCTTTGACACTCGAATTGACATACATTCCTCCCTAACACGGCTCTCACACTCCACCTCACATACATTCCCCTCCTAACTTCGCTTTGACACTCGACTTCACGTACATCCCCTGAAAACGCTTTGACACTCCATTTCACATACATTTCTCCCTAATACTGCTTGATATGATTTTGACAGCTGAATTGAACCTGAAACTGACAGTTCTGAAACATATCTAACCCAAGTTCCATCCCGCTTTGACACTCGACTTCGCATACATTCCTCCCTAACACTGCTCTGTAACTAGACTACAAGTACACTTTGGTGGAGAAATTATTTGACTTTGATAGCTGAAATGAACCTGAACCTGGTAGTTCTAAAACATACCTAACCCTAAGTCCCAATTCCGCTTGGACATTCGACTTGAATGATGTACATTCCTCCCTAAGAACACTTTGACACTCGACTTCACATGCATTCCCCCCTACTGCTGCTTTGACACTTCGCGTATATTTCTCCCTTACAATGCTTTGACACTCAACTTCCCATACATTCCTCTCTACATGTAACACTGCTCTGACACTCAACCTCACATGCATTCCTCCCTAACTCTGCTTTGGCGCTCGACTTCACATACATTCTTCCCCAACACCACTTGGACAGTCGACTTCATACATTCCTCCCTATCAGCACTGTCAAAGCAGATTACAAGTACAGTTTGATGAAGAAATTGATTTCGATAGCTAACTGAACCTGATAGTTATTGTAAGTGCCAATCCGCTTTGACGCTTGATTTCACATGCAATATCCTCTCCAACACTACCCTGACATACACTCCTCCCTAACACGCCTCTGAAACTCGACCCCACATACATTCCTTTACACGCTTTGACATTCAGTGTCGCTGCAAACAGTCGCTGAAGAAAAGCAGCAATCTGTCATCTGACAGAATATACCTGGTCAAAGTGTCGCTGCAAACTGTTGCTCAGGAAAAACACTTTCAAACTGTCGAAGCAATCTGTCATCCGACAGAATATAGTTTCAAACTGTCGCAGCAATCTGTCATGCAACAGAATATACCTGGTCAAAGTGTCGCTACGAACTGTGGCTCAGGAAAAACAGTTTGAAACTGTTGCAGCAATCTGTTGTCCAACAGAATATTAAAATATTCAGTGTCACTGGCAAGAAGGGGGGGGGGGGGGACAGACCCCATGATATCAATCTTGCACTGGTATATGCAGAAGGCTTCTCTCGTGTGCTCTTACACTGGGAAGAGGAGGGGGGGGGGGGGTTTGCACGAATCCCCAAAGCGCGAACAGCAACCTTCATGTGAAAACAAAAATGACATTTCCTCCCATGCATGTCAGGTCACGCGAGTTCAGACCAGACTACCGTGAAGCCTTGCCATAAGCCATAAATTGGACAATTGTCTTGATGTTTGGTATTTATTTGTTCAGATTGAACAGGTCATTTATTTAAGTTCGAGGAAGGCGATTTTAGTAACGTTTTTAGAGAAATATCGTTCATTAAAGTCCAAGTGATCCGCTAATCCTTATGATCCACTATTCCTTAATTAACTGTATGTGAAAACCAAATTGATATGGCACTATACCACAATTGGGGCACAGCACTATACCTCAAATGAGGTACTTTACCTAAACTTAGGTATAGTACCCCATGAGGTATTCAACCTAACATGATAAATGTTTGATCTTGTGGATTAACATTTCTTTAGATTTCAGTTATTGTTATTGCAGTGGTCGAATTTAGTATGGGTCCGCTGGCCCGTGGCCAGTAAAATACCCGTCGGACCGGTTTACTTGGCCAAGCAGTGGTCCGACTGGCAAGTGCAGATTTCGAACCTGTCGGCAACAAAAATACTCATTTTCGAACGTTTTGGTCTGCGTGTAGGCTATACAAGTTCTAATGCAATCGATAAAATACTTGCGAACAAAGCTGTGGTTATGTCGACTACGGCGCAAATTCTAAATGGTTTGAGCGATTACTTTTGGCGCATGTTTAAAGCCGCCCAATGTAATCCATAAAAAGAAAAATGTTAAATATTATCATATAGCTGCGATATACGAGTGGAATGATTTTTTTATCGATCAATTGGTTTAGGCGGGCACTGTGGAGAGAGACAACTCGCTGTTGTTTGACAGGAGATTGGTCGCCATTTCTGTTGAACTGTCAACATGTGGCGGTTCATCGATGCCGTTGAGCCGCCCGAAAAGAAGCCAAACTAACTGATGGGGAAAAATTACTTCGCAATCGCGAATATGATCAAGAGCGAAGACAGCGCAAGTTTCTAAATTCGTGGACGGTCGGGCGGACATGGTTAACATATGATGACAGCAGCAAGTCGATGAAGTGTGATTGGTGAATCCAGTTGGTATCCAGTCAATTCACCCACAAACCGATTCACCCACAACTTCAGGTCAATTCACCCACAAAAAAAAGTCAACTCACCCACAACCAGGTCAATTCACCCACGTTCTCAATGTTGGTTTATTCAACATATTTAATGGATATGGATATGAAGTACATCCAGAGGGATACCTGGTTGGGAGAACTCAGTCTGGCTGTATGAAGCCATCCTTGCGAGCCAGTGTATCGATCTATCTGTTAAATCAACCCAATCAGTGAACACGCTAAGCTAGCTGATAAGGCCAATCCGCTGGGAGCTAAGTGTGACAGGTGTGAATTTCATCGCGTGCCCAACTGCTTAGTATTTAACTTGAAATGTGAAGATATGTTTTATATCCTTGAACCTCAAATTCTATTGTTTATTAATTTTCGATAACACTTTTCCAGATTATCGCCCTCCAAAAAGCAGTCAAATAATTTCCCAATATATGCAATATACCCATGTCCTGAAATTTAGTCATTATCTATGATGACTATAGCAACACTGAGACTGTGGGTGAATTGACCTGGTTGTGGGTGAGTTGACTTTTTGTTGTTGGTGAATCGACCTGAAGTTGTGGATGAATTGGTTGTGGGTGAATCGGTTTGTGGGTGAATTGACTGTGAATCTCCACAGATTCTGAACGGAAATCAGCATTTGTGTCATTAAATTTTGGAGGATCAGTGGTTATGACTGAACCTCACTGGTCCCATTGTCCAGCAGCACTTGGCAGTTAATTTCGACCGCTGTATTAGCTCCGGTGTAGCCTTGTTCCATACTACGTGAGAACAACGCTACGGCTGCAAGCCAGTCACCAGATCGAGTTGTTGGGAAATTGCCGTACGGGCAATATTTGCCGAACCAATTGACCATAACCAATAAAATAATTCGATTCTATGTCCACTTACCTTTCATAAAAATCCTTGTTTATGAGTGACCGTCCGTTTTTAGCTTGGCACGAGATCGAAACTCGGACGAGGGGGGATAAAACTGTCCACATCGCCGCCATCTTTACATCGAAAAGTTTTACATGGACAGTATAACCCCCTCGTCCGAGTTTCGATCTCTTGCCAAGCTAAAAACGGACGGTCACTCATAAACAAGGATTTTTATGAAAGGTAAGTGGACATAGAATCGAATTATTTTATTGGTTATGGTCAATTGGTCTGGCAAATATTGCCCGTACGGCAATTTCCCAACAACTCGATCTGGTGACTGGCTTGCATCCGTAGCGTTGTTCTCACGTAGTATGGAACAAGGCTACACCGGAGCTACCGCTGTATTGTTGTTTGTCTGTAAATTCAATCTTAAAACCGATTGGTATTTATCTCTGATGCTGTATAAAAGAAATATATCACATGGTGCCATATCCCAAATCCTGTTTGTTCTTTTATTCTGGACACATTTTGACTCTCTGTGATCTCAGAGGCTCAGTGACCATTTATGAGACCCCAGTTTCCAACACCCATATCCATACTGTCATCATGCTGTGATCGTGGTTCCACACCCAATCGAGTGAAGGAATTTCAACTTACCTGCGTTTCAGGTGCAACTATCAGTGACTGTCACAGGAAATGTAGGTCGCATATTGATCACTTTCACAATCGTGTTATCATGTGCAGCATCCCTAAAAAATGGGCTTGACAGTTTCCGCGTGACTTGTGCGTTACCGTACGTAGCGCCACCTATGTACGCTGTGCAAAACAACAACAGTGGCACGTGGTCGACTCAATACAATGGGCTTTTCCAGAAATTATCCAGACCCCCCCTGTGGAAGAGGTCAGCTAATATGAAATAGGCAAAGCCTAGAAACGAACGAAGTATACTTCTTTTGTTCGCTTCTGACTTTGCCTTTTTCGTATCACTTTTATTTATTTTTTATTTTTTTCGCAAACCATATAGGTCTATATGTAATATAGTCATTGTTATATTACGGAAGCTTAGAAGGGACATTGAAAATTATATACATAGGCGGCGGTGCAGCCTAATGAGACAAGCCCGTAGGCTGGTTTGGCAACGGGGGGGTTCGGTAGAGAATATTGCGGAACTCCTAATGTGAGCGCCGCAGGCGCGTAGCCCGGCTAGGGGGGTCCGGGGGCATGCCCCCCCGGATTTTTTTTGAAAATTTAGATGCCATATGGCGCATTTTGACAGCATATTTTCGACATCCGCCAACTGCATTTTTTCCGACTGATAAATTCAGTATATGACTATAATCGACTCGTTGTGTGAATGATAATCTTGTCGACTGGGAGATGGTTAATATTGATATTTGATCAAGATTATTATCATTAACTCCTCACTCCGGTGTGGTGGCTAAGAGTGGGGATAAGTGTCCCGTTTCCTATCTTTTTATTGAGTGAAGAGTGTCCTACCTCTGGAGATGGAGATATCTGGAGAAGAGTGTCCTTGCACTCTTAATATGGGATATTGTTAGCCTCCACACCGGCCTGCCGATATATTTGTGCCATTTCAGTTCACACTTGTTACGATCTGGTAAAGAGATGGATAAATCACGCCAGCAATTCCTCCGATTGAGCCATCCTATTATCAAGGAACTGGTCCATGTTTATTACTGTATATTTCGCCGCTATCTGTCATAAAGAAAATATGTCAACCAGCAAAGACTTGATCACGTTAAGAATAACAATGTACAGCGCCGGCGGAAGCTCCCAAAAAGTGGGCGGGGCTCGACTTTCATAGCACTTCAGGCGAGGGTCCAGGGGCCGCCTAGGCCCCGGAAGCTCCGCGCTCCTAGATGGCTGTCGACGCATTCTGGCCGATTTCCGGCATACAAAACGACGTGTCATCACTATATAATCAACTGCATTTTGAAATTGTTTTTGTGATTTTTTCTCGTCATTTAGAAGAAAAATTGAGTTGATAACTTTTGAATGTAAAAGAAGTATTTTTTCCTTTCCAAAATTCGAACTATACGCAGTGATCTCGAAGAAAGTAACATTTCAGCAGAGGGTTGGAGAGCGCTGACGTGTTTGAAGAGAAATATGTGAACACAAAAAAAGAAATAATATGAACGCAATTCTATGTAAATTAACATCTAAAACAGTTATTGGTCATTGTGAACGGAACAGAAGAATGAGCAAATCAGAGCATTTAACCCAAACAGCAACGTGACCCTCCAGTGCAAAGTCACCGCTCCGTGAAAACCTGGCCTACAGGGCGGCGCGAAGCGCCGCGGGGGAAAAAACCGGCCTGTTTATCTGGTCACATTAGGACCAATATCATGAAAAAGTCACCCAGCTTTTGTTGAAACTGGGGGCGGAGGGGGGGGGGGGGCTGAGCCCCCACCCTCTCCTACTGAATGTGTAGCAATGCCAGGGAGGTCAATCGCTCCATGAAGGTCCTTCCGTGCACTCTGAATTTTTTTTTTCCCCGGCAGCGGAACTCGGTCTGCTCTGCGGGGGGGTGCGTACGCACCCCCCGAACCCCCCCAGCCTACGGGCCTGTGAGAGTTCTTTTCATTTTCCTGGTCGTTTGTGGCTTGGTGATTTCTGATGAAATACTGGCAACCCAAAAGTTCCCGAATTACTGTGGTTGTGGATGATGCGTTGAATATTTCATAAATCGGGAAACGTATTGTTCTTTATCTGACATAGCATGCAGTCTGCCTATATGTTTCACACATTTCAAGGTCCCGAAAATATGAATTATTTTCAGTATAATCAAACACATTCGATCAGAATTGATACTCTGGATCGGATCTGGGATAAAGTATGTTGATCGAATATATAAACCACAAAATATTGGGATGCTTCTTCATTATAAAATAAACTGATAGAATTATTTTAATTTCATCCTTGAATGAAAAATTAAGAATGCCAAACTTCGAAGAGAGATATTACTATAATGGACAGAAATATTGCGATGTTATACAATAGTTATATATAATCAAATTATTGTAAACAAATGAAAAACAAGATATAATGGTGATTCCACCCTGAGAACATTTACCCCTGTAGACATTTCCCTAGATATTTCCTCCAAGTATTTCCCTCTGTGGTCCCCACGCCCACCCCCCTCGTCCTCTATTTTTTTTGTACTATAACTACAAATGTGTAACACACTGAAATATTTTAAAATACTGTTAACAAGATTTGTATGATTTAGTAAAATATTGTAATAGTTATCTTGGGTTTTGCCATGAATTACTTTTTCTTCAACAGGGCACTATTTTGACATGCATAATTCATGGTTTTACTACGGTAATTCCAATACCCTATGGTTTCATTGAAGACAAAACAGACATTACTGGGTGATATTTTGTGGAGAATATGATAATATTCACATTGTTTTTAAAATTCAAATAATTAGTTCGATCGGCATGTTTGTTACTTAATTTCTGTACTAGTTAGAAGCTATTGTTCAGTTTGTTATTTTCAAGGTTCTGTTTGGAACCTGACTGAATGATATAATAACATAAATATTTACTATGTATCAATTCTCCAGGCGGTAAGAGAGGCTCCAAACAAGGTTGGTTATTCTGTCAATTACAGCGCCGTCGCTACCCGCACAACAGGAGATTTGAGATGAATTTCTACAACTTAGGGAAGAAAAAGATTCTGTTCAAAAAAGTGTTGAAATTAGAACTGGACCATTCTTCTTAGAATTTCTTTCATTTAATTCTGTGTTAAAAATTAAGCTCTTCAGGGCAGAGAAATCCCCCAGTGACGTCACCGGGCACTGTATCAAACAGAATATCAATGTCGTAGCTGCTTTTAATAAACACAGCATAAACATATGTCACATGTATGTTACATTATTGATTGTTGGCCTCATGTAGGTGCTTTTTTTTCTTTCATTCATGTAGGTTCTAATTAGCAAATAAACATCTATTCTATTCTATTGTATGGATCAAAATATTTTATTTATTTATGACTACGTAATAGTTGTTAACGTATACTATTTATACTACTGGTAGCTATTGTTTTATCATGCCGAATTATAGAAAATAATGAATAATAATAGAGAAATGCCCCAAATTTGTTTTGTCAATATTTCAATTTTTGAAAACATTTGTATGAAGTCATAGTACAAAAATATATAGGAAGGGGGAAATGCATGTCCACAGGAGGAAATATCGAAGATGTCCACCGGGGGAAATGTCCTTGCACCGCTATGTACAATCCACGGATATAAGTTAATGGTGTCTAAATATGAGGAATCTGACTTTCTAAAATTTGATTTTATCAGTTGTTTGAGTTCTTGGTAAAATTTTGCTGTTGGACTTCAAAGCTATTCATGAATTGACACCTCAGAAGTCTACGGATCTAAACACAATAAAATCTGCAATAAACTATAGCTTGATGAATGTGTTTGTTTTATGAACTTTACTTGCAACTTGGTTGTCCGTACCTGTTAATGTCTAGATCTAGGCCATAATCTGAAGTGAATGGATGATATCTGGCGACTCAGACAATCGCAGTGTCACCGTTTACTTGGAAATGATCTCTTGCCTGTTGATAATGCTTCCCCCATTTTTTTGCGAACTTTGGATGACCTAATTTATCACGCGGACGTCAGCGAAAGAACTTGAATGGCTTGATTTTGCTACGGTGTACTTGGCAAATGTTTATTTTTTAAATGAACAACCGATTATCTCTTTACGAAACATCAGATCTTCAAAGAATAATAAATAAGCTTGTTATAGACTGGACACGGCTTTTTCTTGCCGTAGAACTAAATTTTATGAAATTTCTGCACTGATGTAAAGTGCCATTTTCGCGAAAAAAGAGGTCTGACCGCACTCTGCAAACATTTGCGTTCGGGAAGTGCAGACGACACTCGGGCGTTTTCGCCAAATATTCTATCAGTCGGAAGGGAATTGGAAGGGAATTCACCCTTGAATTTATTAGCATATTTATCTTTTTTTGTTTCAAATCTATAGCAAATATTCTTAGATTAAATTTCGATACTGTTCTAATTTAAGCTATTACCCACACTGCCTCAAATCCAATATGGCAGCCCCCGCAATAGACTCGTACCCAGCTCCAATTCGCTATCGCTCTATGGAGACTAGTTATCGGCAGGCATTTTAAATTAGCACTGCACAGTGATTGGCCCATGGTATTCTCCACCCACAATGCCCCTCCATGCTTGTTTGGACGTCGGCAAAATGGTACATCTTCAGAAAATTTATGACCTAGGCCTATCCAAAGTTCACAGCTCTTCACAAGATCATTATTGTTTAGCATCATCAGATAAACAAGACTAGTACGATCAGACAACATGAAGGCGAAAATACTGTATAATTGACGTAATTCGTTGTTTTCCGCGTTTCAGTGGTTGATCTTCAATGCAGAATCTAGGTCAACTAAATTTATAATGTCAGCTGCTTCAAACGAGTAGGCCTACAAGTACGTTCAGTTTTATTTTTTTAACAACAAAACTTGCATAATGTTAGCAACAAAAGTACATATAGGGCGTATGAACAGTACTATGTATTGAATGAAGAACAGAAATGCTGCAAATCCCCTGACCTGATCATGAACATGTCACGCTAAGAACCTTGGAATAGGTCATAAATTTTCCGAAGATGTACCGTATTGCTGGACGTCGTGGTAGTCGTAGAAGCGAGGGCTTTATTTAGGAAACCTACCATAATCGCTCATCGCTCATCAAATCTTACAAAGGATCTATATAATACTTGGTGGATTGGTGGCCGTAGCGCTCAAGGCCCTTTATCGCACCATAGACGAGTACTGGTCACTAGATACACACGAACAACAACAACAACACATATTGACATTGGTCTATTTACCGGTCTAGATTTAGACCGGTAATTCAGCCAATCAGAGAATACAAAATGCCTGCCGCTAACTAGACCCCAACGGTGCGTGTGAGTTGAGGGCTAGGTACCAGGGGCCGCGGAGCCGGGGGGGCTGGGGGGGCTTCAGCCCCCCCCACTTTTCGGAGCTGTAATTTTATAAGCCCTATCTAGGGGCGACTTCAGCCCCCCCACTTTATGGTCGAGATAGGGGTCAGCCCCCCCACTTTTGAATATGCTCCGCGGCGCCTGGGTACGAGTCTACCCCCGCAAAAAACGCCCACGCAAACGATGAAATCTGAACATGATAGACTTCGGTGATTGTCTGTCTTTACATGGATTTACACTGGGTTTGTGATTAGGTTCTGTATCTGTATTTTGTCTCACGTAATGCAAATTCAAATTCAAATTCAAATTCTTTATTAGGCACGAACACAATTTACATTGGTTAAGGCCACACAACAAGACATAAACAAATACAACTATATACAAGGTAAAAGATGCAACTATATACAAGGTAAAGCCATGCTTTATGCATGTATGTTACCTATTTAACGAACTCCATTCGAGACCGCTTCGCGGTCCCGAACTTCGTTCGTTAATATGAATGAGTGCTGTCATGACTTGTCAAGAAAAAAGATGACCGTCCTTATGCGTACTCTACTCCCATCTGTGTACCGTATATAGTGACTGACAATCGTATACTGGTACTTGCCATAGATGGCATCATAAGCGTGTGGCCCATATGGATTTGAGCTTTATGTGACCCACCAAGTCCCAGGAGGGAGATAGATATAGCTGTTTGTCTTTCATGAAAATTTTCATGGGGCATGCCTAAAAACGGTGTTTTCCAACCGGTACTGAAATTTACCATCATGTTACATGAAAGATGGACCTTATTTGGTACATGTAGAAATTATCACTTTCAGTGAAATAAATATCTTCCTCACAGTAGGAAATATCTCCCTTTTCATCTCGTATGATGAGCCAAGCTATTTTCACATACTTAACAAGTCTAATGCAGGGGCGTCGGAAGCGGGGGGGCCGGGGGGGCACGTGCCCCCCCAGATGAAAACCAGGGGGGGCACAAGTATGTTTGTGCCCCCCCAGATTTTGTAGTTGAAAACCCTTCCTGACCTGGTTCAAACAGCGAAGGAGATGGGCGGGGATGAGTTTTCGTCTCTGAAACGCGTGACGAGTATTCGAACATTGGTTGCTATACTGCAAAAGTTGCCAGTGGGACGGCGCATGATGTGTGAAGTAGAAAAGCTACTTCGCATTTACTTGACGATTCCAGTAACGACAGCAACGGCAGAGCGTTCCTTCTCTACGCTGAGACGCATCAAGACTTACCTACGCTCGAGCATGACCCAACAGCGCCTAAACAACGTAGTGCTACTGCACATCCACAGCGACATGACGGAGCAGTTGGACTTGAAAGGGGTCGCGAAGTTATTTGCATCTGTAAATGAACGACGGGTCAATTTTTTTGGAAAGTTTGACTGATTCAGATCGAATTTGCACTGCTGGAAATTTGGACGAGTTGTTTATTTGACGGAAATGAAGACGGATTAATATTCCTGTGTGTGTGTTAGCAGTTTTTTATTAATTTTTTTTACCAAACTAGTATTGAAACAGTTGAAATATCTGAGAAAATATATGCGTTTTATTTGTCGGAAATCGCTCAAAACGCCCCTACGGCCGTCTAGAACCCCGGAGCTTCCTGGAAATTTGGACGAGCCGTTTATTTGACGGAAATGAAGACGGAATAATATTCCTGTGTGAGTGTTAGCAGTTTTTTATTAATTTTTTTTTTTACCAAACTAGTATTAAAACAGTTGAAATATCTGAGAAAATATATGCGTTTTATTTCTCGGAAATCGCTCAAAACGCTCCTACGGCCGTCTAGAACCCCGTAGCTTCCAGCCTAAAGTGCTGGGATAGTGCCCCCCCAGTCAGAACTATCTTCCGACGCCACTGTAATGTTGAAAAGAACTGCATTTTGTTGAAAATCATTTACGGCCCCTTGTGACACATTTTAGGATTTAGTGAGATCCATTTTGGAGATTAGACAGACACTGCAAGTTTCATGCAGACTATTCAGATTGAGTTTGTAATTTCCAACTATTCAGATCTAGTTTGTAATTTCCATTAAAAAGCGAATCCGGTAGCCTAGATCAGTTCCCTGTCGCAAACATGATGAAGAAAAGACGATGTTTTTCAAAGCCGAATCGTCCTGATGTAAAACCGGCGAAAAAAAAAACGTGTACCCAGCAGTGTTTTCTGGTCGTGCTGGCCGTCCCTTGTATGAAATATCAGATTGCACTCATGCCGATAATTTTCATATACATCTTCAAAGATGGAACCAAAAAATGACGGAGAATCGGAGTTGTTTATTTTAGATCTCTGTTTCTCCGCCTTGTTGTTGTTGTGATCTGTGCAAACGACATGAAGGCAAACTGCTCACAACAATGTTTTAACTTGTAAGCTACTCTGCCATGGCGAGAGAAAGAGTACTATAACATTTGAGTAAAATAAATATATACCGGGTATGGTGAACAGCGAATTGTTACTACACTATATATTCTTTTAATTTCGTTTTTATTAGTCATTTCAAGGTGTGTATGGTCATTTCAGTTGAACGCGTTTAGAAATATCGGCAAAAATCCGTGGCAGCGACGTATTGTTTTAAAAAGTTCTGCTAGGAGTTTCGTAGCGATCACGTTTCAGCGGTGATTTCGGTTACCCTTCGTTTGCCACGGTGTCCTTCCTGTGCGGAGAGTGCGCCGGTGTAGACAATTTGATTGAATGATTTTTTTGTGATATAAATTTTCTCGATACAGTAATTTAATGATTTAGATATTTATGGTGTAAATATGTCATCAATCCACCGCACTCTTATGTATTCTTACTCTCATTCCGTGCTGTACTATTGTTCACAGGTACGGAGCGACTCTGTCGCCGCCGCAAGAATACAGATCCTGAAAAAGTACCGTTCTCGTTCAAGGGGAGACAATCTCGCCACCAGGAGTCGCTGCGTTCACATATTGCTCATACACAGTCATTAGTCTCATACAACAAAACTTCTCCAGTATCATACTGAACTGAAATTTCTAAACTTTTGTAATAAATCATAATTCTGTATCGCAAAATATATTCGTTCTCACACAAAAGAAATGTTTTGTACCGGTTCTTTTGTTGCCACATGTTCGTGTATCGTACTGCAATATCGACAGTATGTATTCAAGCGCTGGTAACCGTACACATACGACGTGCCCATATTTGGAAATATGAATTTTGAATTTTGCCTTTCACGTTTCAGTGTCACTGCTTTGAACATCATCAACATCAAACTTCTTACTCGTAAGTTGTATAATCAAAATAGGCACTGTAGTATATCATTTATATCACGGAATTTAACTTATTTTATCCAATTATAGTTCTGAAATCTTGTAATATATGTAGATGACATAAATATTTCGAAATATTTGTACTTATAGGCGTACGTAGGTAGAGCTTGAAAGAATCAACATCTTGAACATGGAAGAAAATCGACTCATTCACGTAGGCCAAGTTCATGTTGTTTACCAGTGTTATGTTCCAAATCTAACCCCCTATTCTATTTCATTTATTTTGAAATCACTGTGCAATACACGTATACGAGGATATAGGCCCTATATCAAACATATATACAAAATCAAACGAACACAATAGGGGGAGGGGAGGGGGGGCTACCGTGAAGAAACTCACCAAAGCAGCTGGAAGTTGAACTAACGAGCCATGAATAGCGTTGGGCGGGGGGGGTAATATGTCCAGATCTAAATCGGTTTGAAGTGAAGCGAAGTCAGGTGCTGTATACATCTAACCCACGTTAAGAAATGTCATGAACGTTTCACTTTGTAATTTAGTACTAGAAAGTTGAATGGGTACATCCTGCAGGTGGCGAGGGAGTGAAGCAAATCACAAAGAAAGAAGTTGCATATACAGGGCCGTAGCCAGGATTTACTGAGGGGTGGTTCGCCTTCACTCCAAAAGCGCACATCAGGGGGTTCGCTGTATGGGAAAAGGGTCAAATAGGGGGTTCGCTACAGTTTGAAAAGGGCATTCATGAGAAAAATATATAATATTTCGGAAAGGGGGTTTTTCCCGAACCACCGCCACCCCCCCCCCCCCCAAAAAACCCCTGGCTACAGGCCTAATATACATGTTAGCATGACACTACAAATCTGAATTGGGGGGGGGAGGTGCACTAGAAATAATGTTGCGTGCCCTCTAATGGAACTGAATGGTTCACTCAAGTAATCGAGTGGAAATTCATTCCTCCCAATTATGTTTCAGTTTAGTTGAAGTCGCTTAAGTTTGATCGAGCCCGCCCCCCCCATTTTGAGTGAAATTCCCGTTTGAGTGAAATTCGTCTAAATTTTAGCTGATATAACAAGTCGAAAAGTTTATTCCAATGAGTCAAGGTTATATTTACTCAAGTAAAATGCACTCAGTTTGACTGAAATTTACTTGAATTATATTGGTATAAATTTCCACCTTTACTTTCAGAGTTAAATTTCACTAAAGTGATTTGGGCGGCTGCCATGGCTTCCCACACTCTCTACTTTTCTGTTGATGCTCGGTATGCGACACACGCCTGTAAATTTAATTGCCTCCCTAACGTGTTTGACGAGCGCCCAATATCCCCCAGCTGCAAAAATCTAAATTCTATCTAAATTCATAATTACCCGGGAGTGAAAGTACCAGGCCCATGTAAGATCTTTACTACGGGAACCGTATTACATCTAATCGAACAAAGTAGTTTCCAGATAAACGTATTTGTTTTTAACTTCTTCAAAGCGTGTATACATTTCATGAACTTCACTTTTAAATACAGCTTTTTAGTATTAAACGGGTAATTAATTATTCTCAATGCGTACCACCTTGTCAGATATGCCGGGGTAAAGGTACTGTTCAGGGCCCTATTCAATTACCTCCCAAGTCCGAGGGGTTCTCTGTGCTTTGCAGGGTTCATGTTAACACTTTATTTCAGTTAGAAACCAACGTATCGGTATTATTATTACACACAGTTACACTTGAGTACGGTGGCATTTATTCAAGTTAATTTTTTTTATTTGATTTTTGATTTTATTCACCAGTTAGTAAAAGTACATCTGGGATGTTGGTTGAGCGTGAAATATACAAAGAACAAGTGTTATACAGTATCGGCGGCAATAAAGCTCAGGGGGCTTGTTCCATCCATAGAGAATTACAATATTCTAAATCCGAGAATATATGTAGAAGGTGAATCAATAATACAAAAAAGCAAAGTACACGTACTATATATAATATATTTTAGGCATGAAAATCAATCCGGTAGCAATGGGAAACGATTTCAGTTTTTATTTGAAAAAGCTATGTGGAGTCTAAAGTCTTTGAATACGGGGGCAACTTGTTCCATTCTCGAGCTCCTGTGCTTTTAAGGGTGTAATAAGAAAGGTTAGAGTAATGAAAAGGCCTGTATAGGTTAACTTTTCGGGTTCTCGTTTGGTATTTATGTATATCCGATTGTTTGATAAAGTATAGGTTTATAAATTTTTGGGGAGACGATATGGGTCATAGATAAATTTGTGAGTCATGAGAAAGCAACAATATTGGTTCAACCCGAGTAGTGGTAACATTTGTTTATTATGGAAAAGTGGTTGGGTATGTTAAAGTTTATTGGATAAGGTTAGCACTTGAATCGCACGTATTTGGAGTATAATCAGCGGGTTCAAATGTGTTGCATATGTGTTTCCCCAAAGGACGTTATCGTAGGACATATATGGAAACATCATTGAGTAGTATAATATATATATAATATAATAGTGTTCTATATTTTTTTTTGTCACATTATGATTATGTCCAGTGTACAAAACCTGCATGCTTTAAATTACTGGAAGGCTCCAAGCTAACTAATATTCAAAGGTATTATGAGTTAATGCACCATATACGTTACAATCTCCTGTTGTTTTTTGCTGGAATAATAAACCATTAAATATATACAACTGTATTTACTTTTGTGAATTTGCTTCTCAGTTGCGGAGGGGGGGGGGTCTTGAATTTTTTAAAGGCCTCAGTTGTGGGGGGGGGGGGCAGAACTTGTTTCAAGACTCCGAGGGAGGGGGGGGGACAATAATTTTTTTTAAAAATCACTGAAGGGCGGGTTGAAACTTTTTAGCCATATTGTTTGAATGCCCCCGACCACCCCGATAAATTTTTACCGGTCCCTAACGACGGGAATGGGAGCCGACAATTCTTGTTATCCACATGTGTGGAAAGAAATTGTCAATCTGAACGTGCTAGCAAAAGCGGTCGAATTTCGGTGTATACGCCTTAACCTGTTGATTGATAAATATTTCCACTCCGCTCACGGAATAATGCGTGAATGTCACCAAACACCCACTGCACTGATTTGTATTTGAATGTCGCCAATCTGCGCATACGCATTCAGGTAGTAATAGAAAAAGCGCATTCATATGGATGTTTTGTTGTAGAGATGAACCGTCCGGTCCTAATGGGTCGTGTGAGTTGTCGTGTGAGTCCCTTCTATCTAGCATGCACTGGGGAGTAGTAGAAAAATGACATTTGTGTGGATGTTTCGGGGTAGAGATGTACCATCTGTGGTCCACATGGGTTGTATGGGGCGTTACATTGAATCGCTTGTGGAGTAGGCACATTGGCAGGCGAAACGCGCCTGTTCACTCCGCGAGTAGTAGAGAAAGGGCATTTTCGAAGCTGCGCAGGAATGCGTTTGGGTGAGATGGGGATCCCCACTACCTGAAGGCTGTAGAGTTACCTCTGTGTGTGTGTATAGTTGTGTGGAGGGCGGAGGAAGAAGACATATGGGGAAGAGTGATGAAATAGAGCACTACAGAAACTGCCTTTTCTCTATCACTTCCGGGCAGCGCAGGCGCGCATCAACACCAATTTGCCTAATCCACGTCACGAGTGCTTCAAGAGGACACACCATCTGTACCAAGGATGATTCACCTCTACCACAAAGCATTCTCTAATGCTCTTTTTCTACTACTCTACTACGCATGTGCAAATGAATGGCATCTCCAATCAACCAGTTTTATGAAGAAAATTGTTAATTTCTTGACTATTGATCACGAGTACGACTATATCCTACATGCGACGTGTCATAGGGAGCCTATTAGGATAACATTGCCCAAATAACAAAACATTTTCACGTTCTTCTTTGCGTTCTTGTATTAATCACTAACATTAAAAGGCATATTAACCGCTTTGTATTTAATGTTTTGATACCATTTTAATTGTTTTGTATTAATCAGCAATCTTTGGGAGATGTTGAATCATACAATCCTTGCCCCCAGTCAGTCAGGGGAGGGAGCGAGGACACATGACCATTTCCTGTTAGGTGTAAAATTAAGAGTTTTGGGATGCAGGAGCAGGTTCGGAATGAGCAAGAGCAGGAAGAGGAAGAGGAATGGGAGCAGGAGGAAGAAGAGCGAAGGAACAAAAGCAGGAAAGAACATGTTAATATCAAGTGCCCCCACAATAAGAGCCAAAGTTGAGTTCAATATAGGGTGTTCCAGAAGTCTTGGTCACATTTCAAATCCTCGTATCTGCTGAGCCATGAATGGTAGTAAGATGAAACTGGTACCATTTGAAAATGAAAGTCATTAAGTTTTGTGTAATGCTTCAGAATCTATAACATGCATTTGTATATCCTCAATAGTTTTCAATATATTCAATGTCAAAATGTGACCAAGACTTCTGGAACACCCATATGCCCGCATTACATATGGTCTCCAACAACCCAATTGGATTGTTAATTACTTCCTCAGTATGGGTCAAAATGACATTGGCCTCAATTTTAGTAGTGAGAAATCTTCTCGCCACATTTTAAGCACTTCTTCATGTTAAGGTCACTTGACCATTTGACACAGCACACATCTCCCCTAATATTTATACACTGTAAATTAAGTTATAACACTAAAAGACAAGTGAAGTCCGTTTGAGAATACGTTTCAGCCTAAATGTTACAGGTTACAAAGGCAGCGGTGTTTTAGGTTATAAACACATAGGCATTAACATTATAAGCAAGTAGGCATTTAAAATCTCAACACGTTTAAACTCACACGTCCTCTTAAACTTAAGATAGTTAGCGTTTTAACCCTGAATATGTTATTTACAGTGTAGCAAGAAACATAAATTCAAGTTTTAATGATATACACCCACAAAAATTGCAATTGTAGATGGATAACTGTCACTCATACATAGGCCATACAGGAATCATTGAATGATTTTCTGTATAAGGTCAGTTACCTTTGAACTCAACTTTGGTACACAAAACAAGTTTCCACCAAGTGTATCCGTTGACAAAATATTGCCCCAATTTTCCATGTCCATTCTCATTTCACAGCACATGTAACATACTGTTAAAATTCCTGAATCTGGGTCAAAATAAAGAATTCATCAAACGAATGGTATGAGAATTTAAGTTTAATTTGAAAAACACCTTAAGCATGGAAAATCATATCAAAATGTTTGGAATGGATTCACACATTGGAAACGGACATTTTCCTGAATCCATGTTATTGATCTTTTTAAGACACAAACACATGACAATTTAACTCATTTCCATCTTTATTGATTAACCCAATATTATTTAAACATACTTGTAACAAAATTAATGTTCAGCGAATGTACATGTTTCATTTAAACAATTCACATTATGTTTTGCACTACAATAATAATTAAACTGAAAAACCGAATTACAAATAACAGAATTACAGAGCCCTCCTCCATACACTTTTACACACCCTCCAGAATGTGTCTTTATACAGCTGAAAGTATGCCACACAGATAATGGTAATGTATATATTTCTTGAAAGCACATTCCTTGAGTATTCCAAATACATAAGTTTGTTCACTGTATACCTGTATGTTCTGAAAATATTTGTATTTTAAATAAATTTAACTGAAAACATAATTTTAATTTTTTAAATGTTATTTTCAAAAAAAGTATTGAACTTATCGTATCTTACTTCATCATTTTCTGTAGAACACAACTCCCAACAATCCGTGTCAGTGAGCCAGGGCTCAGTTTTATCAATTTTGGTCTGGTTCTCATTCTATTGACATTTAATGGAACATTTCTTCACAGAATCGAGCAACTCACATGTGGTTTTGAACTTTTAAGTTGAATTAAATGTCAATAGAAAAAGCACTACACCAAAATTGACAAAACTGACAGATTTCCTGTTGGACTCTTCTTCTACAGGAAATGATGATGTAAGTTATGAAAAGCTGAATACTTTCTTTACAAAAGCAATTTAGAAAAGGTTCATATTTTAAAAATTATTGTGTTTAAATTTGAAAATGTTCACAACCAACAGATTTATAGTGAACAAATTTATATATTGGAATCCATATGAAATGCGCTTTCAACAAATATATACATTACCACAGGTATACGGCATACTTTTAGCGGTATAAAGACAAATTCTATGGGATGTGCAAAAGTCTCTGCAGGAGGGCTCTGTATCCTTAAACAGAACAATAACAAGGTATTACAGCATGTATAAAAAGAAAGTTAACATTTTCTGTGATGAATGGTTAAGGAAAAATCAGCAGTAACTGATCACATTATTTGCATAGATAAGACAATGGTTATCGCTATCTTTCACAACATTGTTATTTGATACAATTATGCATCTATTTTCATGCAAGTTACCCTAACAACAATGTTTGAACAGCTTTCTTTCAGTTGGACATTGTATTTCCTCAGTATTGCATGGCATAATGAAAATTAACATTGGAAAAAGACCAGGCCATCCTCAAAAAATGTGTGTTGGGCATAATAAACCTACCCACCCACCAAAAAGGCAACCTTACACTTTTTATTGCCTTATCTGTCGAACAGTTTTTTTTTTATAGTTCAGCGCTAAATTATAATTGTTTTCTGTATTGAAGTTACCCTTGATTAATATTCCCCCGACACATTTCTGAGAGCGAGTCAGGTTAATATGCCCAGCAAGCATATTTTTAAGGATAGGCCCATACCTGGAATCTCTAACTTAATATGCCACATGATTTCCTTTAGTTGCTGCACATTCAGAAGAGGTACAATAAATGGAAGTTTAGTTTTATTGTAAAGGGGAATAACTCCTGTCAAAAAATGTTACATCAGTTTAAAAAGGTCACATGCACCGACATATTCAATGGGGTTCGCCAGCTCGAACTTACGCCAGATGGCTACGTGTACCAAGAGGTAAACGACGCATGCGAACGAAGTAAATGTGCCAAGGGTAATTATGTAATGAAATGTAGAATTCCCACACCTCGGTAAGATGGGCGTTAGAAAATAGCAAAAGATTGTGCCATGCGAAGATAATATCCGTGAACTAAATGTCAATCATTGTAAAAGTGAAAAGGCAGAACTTGTCGTGATTGACTTATTCGTAGAATATCGTGGAACATTTGGCACGAACCTGTCCAATAAATAGTTAATGTTGCCCGGATGAACATATACAGCTGCAATTGGCTCTTGCGACGCACTATGGATATAAGGCACCGCGAACTTCACCCTTGATTTCCGAGGGTCGAAGTGGCATGGACCAATTGACCCTTGTTCTCATCATCGCGATATACATGAATTTTCGGACGGAATTCGTTGTCTTCAGAAAAACGCAACGCTAACGACAATGCGACAACGGTAATGCGGCGACGGCATAGTTGTACATTTCAGCTTTTCGGGGTATATGCAACTACTTTGCCCTCTCAGATATTGAAAAAGCATGTGTTTGGCTGTGGTTAAGCCGCTGTTATGTTCGGGAACGGTAAGAATATCGCTGCTGGACCGATTCCAGACGGTGTTAACGCGTTGACGTTGCCGTGCCGTGCGTATGTGTAAGGGTAGGAATACACCAGCGTGTATACACCAGAGCCGTCATCGCAAAGCGATTCGCATATGCGTTGTCGCAACAAATTGAACAAGTTGCAAAAAGAAGTGGTGAACACACTATTCGCATTGCGTTGAGTATCGGTTGCGTTATAGCTTTGCGTTGCCGTTGGAATTGGGAATTTTCCATTTTTTGACGCGCTGCACAGGCCTACGCATTGCCTTTGGAAGGTGGACATTATTATGCACACTTTGGCATCAGACGCTACAGTATGTATGATCAAAAAACGCCGATTATCACCTATGTGCTGAATATGTCCACGGTTAAATATTACAGCTCAGCAGCGCTATGTGCAAATTTAATTAAGTGTACAGTGGATGGCGCTGATAGACCAAAAATATATGTAAGTTACAATACATACGGTACGAATTATGGTTCAATTCACTATGAAAAGGTGTAGGTCTAGATATTTTGTTGCCTGTGGTGTTTAGTACAGCAAAACAATATAAATAAAACTCGTCCAGCATGACTGAACATACATTCAGACGCTGTGACATTGCCCCGACTCTAGGAGACAGTAATCAGCGGTACTGGAATTATATTGCCCCCATGGTCGGGGCAGTTCCGCCGCCCCTGTAACGGGGTTGATTTCAATATAAAAGATATTCGCAGTAGCTTTATTTACTGGGCTGCTGACTTGGCCCCGTGAAAAGTACTCACGGAGCGTGGGCTGCTCAGCCCCGTCAAAACGCAACGCCTGATGCACGCAAGTAAAACTCGAGAAAGTGGAATAATTAATGGGAACGACTCACTAGACATCACCATTGAGCGTTTAATATAGCGGATTATCGCCGATAATATTCTGAATATTTCCAATAAGAACAGAAGGTGAATGAAGCAATGGTGGGGGGGGGGGGGGAGGAAGTGGTCCTTGACTCTCCCTCTGGGCAAAAACATTTCCTGTAATTTCACTTTCAGCTAAAAGGTGACTATGCGTGGATTCTGGCAAAAAATCGATTGTAGGCCCTATTTCCATTTTTCTCACATGGAATGTGTTTAAGAATTTCATCCTGTAAAACTATTTTCCCAGCTCATGCAATTAACTGTTCCAGAGACAGGCGATTGTTGTTGGTCAGTTATTAAAATTATGATATTATATACCGAGTATAGATATTAATATCATAATTAATAACTAGGAGGAGAGTATATATAAATAATATGATAATTAACAACAAGCGCCTGTGGTTCGTGAGGGGTGTAGAACAGGAAATATACCACAACGGTAGAACTTTTCTACCGCCTTCGAACAGCACGCTATTTCTGGAGTATACCTTGCCACACAGAGTCTAGAGCGGGCTTTGGTTTCTTGCCGTGCACCACAACCCGCCGTGCACGACAACCTGGTGATTAAAACTTCGTGTCAGATGTGGATGTAAAATGAATATAAAGTTTGCCTATAAACACCATTGGAAATGAACTACAGCGTGACTAGTTAAAGAAAACGAAAGTTGTCTCACGCTTCTGCGGGCGACAAGAAACCTGATTCAATTTACTATTTAGTGTGAATACATGCTTCATTTTCGCCTATATCGCACATTATATATTTGAGATGCATTGAAAATTACAAGTGTACACTTTCGTTGAGGCATCACCAAGGATTATAATTATATACAAAAGCTGCTATGCCAATATATTTATCATTTTTGAAAAAGAGCGATAATTATACTGTGTAATGACAGGCAACGGTTATATGAACAACGATGTTTTCATATGGAAAATGAGGACGGTTTATTCAATTTTCCGAAACCGAACAATGCATTGTACCGGAGAGCATGGCAAACGTGCTACTTGTTACCCGAGAATACATTTCGCGCGCGAGTATTGACCCCTATACATATACCCCATATATGTGAACATATGAAACCAGAGACTACAATAAAGTATTGTAGAGTATCTGGTGAAAAACGAAGCAAAAAAGTGCAAATGTACTGTTGACTTCTCTTACACTGTTTGAAAATTTCCGTAAAATTATCAGAGAAAATGGACATGGTTTATATAAACCGAGGTTTCTGCTTTGCGTTCAGATAATACAAATAAATGGTGTCCTGAGCACGGCTTGAAGGAGACTGCTCATGTATGAGACTGAGATGTAGCTCTGTACTATGAAAGAGTTTTCAGGAAAGCAACGACCCCTGGTGGCGAGATTGTCTCCCCTTGACGGTACTTTTTCAGGATCTGTATTCTTGCGTCGCCGCCATGTTTTCTTCTCAAGGTGACGAAAGAAATTTCGGCCTTAGTATGTTCGTGTTTCAGTTGTTCAAGTTGGAAAATCTCCCGCGTTGCCATATTAAAAAAATAATCCATGGATAGGACCAGACAATTTCAACTTCTGATTTTTTTCCATGGATTAAGTTTATCTCAAAATAATAATCCATGGATAAATTCAGAAAAATCTGACTCAGAGTCTGAGCCTACACCAGTTTATTGTGGGTGCGGCTCCATAGGTCAGATTTTTCTGAATTGTTCGCGTCTCCCACAAAATCCATCCAGGGTTTTGGACTTAGAAAAAATCCATCCAAATTGTTCAGGCTGTAAAAAAAAATCCATCCAACCTCTTCCACAGGGACTTACTAGCAACAATTACGCTGCGGCGAGGGTTTCGTGGATTTATCAGTTAATATAACACATTAGCTGTCGAAACTCACCATATATTTCAAACTCTATCTGTGCAATTATTTGTCATCAAAACTATTTTCCTGACATGAGAAATTGTTCAAAAAATCTCTAAAGTTTGTCACGTCCGAGCAACCGCATGTTGTAGACTCGATAATGCCGACGACCGGGCAAGTCCATTTTCGCCTATAGGAGCCGGAGAGTGGTAGTGTGCTAGGGGAGATAATTCTTTCTTCTGCTTTCAGTGCAGGATATGCGGGATGAGTTACTTCCCCTAGCGCTGTGCCTCTCCTGTGGGTGAAAATGGACTTGCCCGGTTGGTTTCACAGCAATGTACGTCGGTTGCTCGGACGAGACAAGCTTCGGCGATTTTTTTTAACAATTTCTAATATCAGGGAAATATTTTTGATGACAAATAATTGCACAGATAGAGTTTGGAATATATGGTGAGTTTCGACAGCTAATGTGTCAAACATGTCTGCTCGTCGACGACGAAATGCATTTTTTACTTCATTGCACTAAACATGTCGACAGACGGAAAATTATGCTTGATGAGATTAAGTTACATGTGCCAATATGTCAAATTAACGACAAGTTATTCATTGACCTGATGTCGTCAACTGACGTAAACGTCCAAAATGCCCTGGCTAAGTTTACATACGAATGTTTTAGCCGTATGTAAAAAATAAGAATTGACAGCGCTCCAGCGATGTTTTATATACATCGCCACAATATTGTTTTAGTGTGTTATATCATGTAGTTATTTGTATTGTCAGTGTGTTTGTTTGTTCATGCCATTAGTCTCTCTGGGGCACAAATGTGCAATAAAGTATTTGATTTGATTTGATTTGATTTGATTTGTGTTACATTAACTGATAAATCCACGAAACCCTCGCCGCAGCGTAATGTGAGACAGACAGTAGGTTAAATTTTAGTGATAAAAATTTATGCGCGAAAAGCGGCTTTTCGCTGACGAAAATAACGAAACGGGAGAGAAAAAATATGCCAATTTGATACAGTTTGACCGACCTGAGCTTCTTTAACCATGTACCATCTCTCATGACTGTTTTGATGCTGACAAAATGTGATCAAATGTGTGAGAAAAAACTTCCATTGATTTTAACGTTTTCGCGCCTTTCTGACATCTTGTGAGAATATGGCCTTGATCTCGTGACCTTTCTGATCACGTGAATAAACACACGTCGTTATTGGTTCTTGATGACGTGAGTCAAAAGGTCAACCCCATTCTGCGCATGTCCCTGTAAACTATGGCGAAAGAAACACAACGGCAAAATGACAAAATCCGTGTTTGATGACAGATTCCATCTAATTAAAGGAGTCGTTAGGTGGTTGTCATAGTGCTGGAGATGCCAAATCATATTATTTATTCGATAAAATGTTTTTTGTGCCTCTGTCTCAATTCCCCACGCCGTGTGCAGTTAAAGATCTCGAGCGACTGACGTCTTATTTATTTTTGTCCTTTTCGGTCTGTATAAGTGATTCGGGCTAAGGGGTCAGCAACAACAACCAAAAAAAAAAATAGACTCCTTAGCCGATGTTTTCGGGCTAGGAAGTAACAGGTCCCTGTATCTGATATACCGTATTTCATTTATCTGTTTGCTGCTTCAGTTGATTCTTCATGTTTGTATGTTTTATCACAGTGACTTGGGTAGCTCAGGGGGTGTCTTCGTCACGGTCGATGTTGTTGTTTTGATTATTATTTTTTTTTTTTTTTCAGATTATTTCCCACCTTTTCATACACCACAATGACAGTGAATGTCATAAAAATGTTTTCTATACGACCTACATCGATCTACATACCCTACATAGTGCTCAAGCATGTGTTTTGGCTGTTTCGAGTGGTTGAAATATAAATAGATTATGTTATTTTATACTGCTTATAAGTGTTAGATTGTGCTGTCTCTAGGTTAGATCATGGCGGTATAAATCGGATTAAAACCTCCATGGTTAGATCATATAGAAAGTAGTTTTGTGATATTACCTATATATAGCTAGTCCAAACTCCGTTGTTAGCCGTCTTGTCTTAGCCACAACTGTTCCTATCAATAACCTTCGGATGATATTCACACATGTCGTTCACTGATCTCCGTGTGCTATAACCCGTACCGTATAAAAGTTCATTTTCATGCTCCTTACCTGTTATTTTCGGGAAGCTAATTCCTTCTTTTCCACGCTTGTCGCTTTTATTAAAGTTTCCGGCGCTGGTGATTATCTGAACACGAACCGTTTTCACATCGACCTAGACTGGATGAGTCTCTATTTCATATGTACTATATTTAATAATAATAAAATGATCTTTAATAAATATATACGTTTGATAAGTAAATGAATAAAATGAAAAAAAAAAAAAAATTGAAAAAATTTCAAGCATTTCTTAATAGGCAGAATTACTTCCTTTTGTTTTCCGTTTAAAATACAATATGAAACAGGGGCTGGATCCAGTCTAACATCGACCATGACCTTCCCCATATTACGGTAGACGTCATATTGTGTATATTTGGGCCAATACGCATGCGCAGTTACACAATATGGTGTCTACCATAATATGGGGAAGGTCAGGGTCGATGTGAAAACGGCTCGTGTACAGATAATCACCAGCGCCGGAAACTTTAATAAAAGCGACAAGCGTGGAAAAGAAGGAATTAGCTTCCCGAAAATAACAGGTAAGGAGCATCAAAATGAACTTTTATACGGTACGGCTTATAGCACACGGAAATCAATGAACGACATGTGTGACTATCATCCGAAGGTTATTGATAATGATAGGAACAGTTGTGGCTAGTCTTGTCTGTATACTCTATATGTGCACTTGACCCAAGATGGGTGTGAATGTGTATAAAATACAATATACACCTCCTCTATTAGATCTCCCATCCAAATATTTAGATATGAATAAAAAATATTTAAAAAATAATAATAATTTAGATACAGATATAAAATATAAATAGATATAAATATATTTATTTATATTTATGCCCCTCATTTCTCGTGATTGCTTACATTTAAATGTCTGGGACCATTCATTTCTACAGCAGTGAATTGAAGACGGCACTTTGGGTACTTTGTCACAGCGGTAGATTGAAGTATCATCAGCGGTGAAATGAAGACGGTAGTTTTAATATTATACTTTTGCTCAGCGGTAGATACGGCACTTTGGAATAATATGATTATTTAGCGGCAGATTGAGACAGCAGTTTGATAGCGTTCTCCTTTTCCTCAGCGATGGAATGGAGACGGTGGTTTGAATCGTCTCCCTTGCTTTGAAGCAGTTTTTCCTCTGCGGTGGAATGAAGACGGTAGTTTGAATATTACACTTTTGCTCAGCGGTAGATACAGCACTTTGGATAGTGTTATTATTTAGCGGCAGATCGAGACGGCGGTTTGATAGCCTCCTTCTTTTCTCAGCGGTGGAAATTGGAATGGAGACGGTGGTTTCAATCGTCTCCCTTGCTTTGAAGCAGTTTTTCCTCAGCGGTGGAATGATGACGGTAGTTTGAATATTATATTTTTGCTCAGCGGTAGATACGGCACTTTGGATAGTATTATTAGTTAGCGGCAGATTGAGACGGTGGTTTGATAGCCTTCTCCTTTTTCTCAGCGGTGGAGTGGAGACGGTGGTTTGAATCGTCTCCCTTGCTTTGAAGCAGTTTTTCTTCAGCGGTGGAATGAAGACGGTAGTTTGAATATTATATTTTTGCTCAGCGGTAGATACGGCACTTTGGATAGTATTATTAGTTAGCGGCAGATTGAGACGGCGGTTTGATAGTCTGCTCTTTTTCCTCAGCGGTGGAATGGAGACGGTGGTTTGAATCGTGCCCCTTGCTTTGAAGCAGTTTTTCTTCAGCGGTGGAATGGAGACGGTAGTTTGAATATTATATTTTTGCTCAGCGGTAGATACGACACTTTGGATAGTAGTATTAGTTAGCGGCAGATTGAGACGGCGGTTTGATAGCCTTTTCCTTTTCCTCAGCGATGGAATGCAGACGGTGGTTTGAATCGTCTCCCTTGCTTTGAAGCAGTTTTTCCTCAGCGGTGAAATGAAGACGGTAGTTTGAATATTATACTTTTGCTCAGCTGTAGATACGGCACTTTGGATGGTATTATTAGTTAGCGGCAGATTGAGACGGTGGTTTGATAGCTTTCTCCTTTTCCTCAGCGGTGGAATGGAGACGGTGTTTTGAATAGTCTCCCTTGCTTTGAAGCACTTTTCTATCAGCGGTAGAATGAAGACGGTAGTTTGAATATTATACTTTTGCTCAGCGGTAGATACGGCACTTTGGATAGTATTATCAGTTAGCGCCAGATTGAGACGGCGGTTTGATAGCCTTTCCCATTTCCTCAGCGGTGGAATGCAGACGGTGGTTTGAATCGTCTCCCTTGCTTAGAAGCACTTTCTCATCAATGGTGGAATGAAGACGGTAGTTTGAATATTATACTTTTGCTCAGCGGTAGATACGGCACTTTGGATGGTATTATTAGTAAGCGGCAGATTGAGACGGTGGTTTGATAGCCTTCTCCTTTTCCTCAGCGGTGGAATGGAGAAGGGTGGTTTGAATAGTCTCCCTTGCTTTGAAGCAGTTTTTCCTCTGCGGTGGAATGAAGACGGTAGTTTGAATATTATACTTTTGCTCAACGGTAGATACGGCACTTTGGATAGTGTTATTATTTAGCGGCAGATTGAGACGGCGGTTTGATAGCCTCCTTTTTCTCAGCGAAATTGGAATGGAGACGGTGGTTTGAATCGTCTCCCCTGCTTTGAAGCAGTTTTTCCTCAGCGGTGGAATGAAGACGGTAGTTTGAATACTATATTTTTGCTCAGCGGTAGATACGGCACTTTGGATAGTATTATTAGTGAGCGGCAGATTGAGACGATGGTTTCATAGCCTGCTCCTTTTCCTCAGCGGTGGAATGGAGACGGTGGTTTGGATCGTCTCCCTTGCTTTGAAGCAGTTTTTCTTCAGCGGTGGAATGGAGACGGTAGTTTGAATATTATATTTTTGCTCAGCGGTAGATACGGCACTTTGGATAGTATTATTAGTTAGCGGCAGATTGAGACGGCGGTTTGATAGCCTTTTCCTTTTCCTCAGCGGTGGAATGCAGACGATGGTTTGAATCGTCTCCCTTGCTTTGAAGCAGTTTTTCCTCAGCGGTGAAATGAAGACGGTAGTTTGAATATTATACTTTTGCTCAGCGGTAGATACAGCACTTTGGATGGTATTATTAGTTAGCGGCAGATTGAAACGGTGGTTTGATAGCCTTCTCCTTTTCCTCAGCGGTGGAATGGATACGGTGGTTTGAATAGTCTCCCTTGCTTTAAAGCAATTGACTTATTTGGTGCCGCTTGACGGTACTTTGGGGACCCTACTTTTGTACAACGGTGAATTGGAGAAGGCACTTTCAATATTGTACATTTCTGCAGCAGTAGATGGAGATGGTACTTCAGAGACCATACTTTTGTACAGCGCTGGATCGATAGCGCTACTTGGATATTATACTTTTGCAGAGGAGTGGATTGAATAAGGCACTTTGCAGGCATACTTTTCTGCAGGGGTAGATTGGAGACGGTACTTTGAATACTGATCAGCGATACAGATTTGATATTTTTGGAACATCATGATGTCTCGCCGGCATCATTGAAAACTGTTGACCACTTCTCTCTTGCAGGAAACAAGCCTATGTTTATGTATACTATGATTGTCTTTTCGAATTTGGTGCTAATACTGTTATATGGAATATGGAATAGGTCATTGGATTATGGACGCGGATATTCTCTAATGGACGACGGCTGAATTATGAATGACGGACCAGACGCTTGTAATTTGGAGACTATACGTTTCTACTGCGGTGGATCGAAGACGGCACTTTGGATATTATACTTTTCCTCAGCGGTAGATTGGAGACCGTACTTTGTAGGTCATACTTTTCTACAGCGGTGGATTGAAGACGGCACTTTGGATATTATAATTTGACACTCGACTTCACCTACATTTCTCCGTAACACCGTTTTGACACTTGACTTCACGAACATTCCTCCATAACCCTGTTTTGACACTCGACTTCACGTATTCCGGCTTAACTGTTTTGACACTCAACTTCACATACATTCCTCCCTAACACCGCTTTGACACTCGACTTTGCGAACATTTCTCCCTAGCCCTGCTTTGTCACTCAACTGCACGTACATTCCTCCCTAATACCGTTTTGACACTCGCCTTCACATACATTCCTTCCTAACACCGCTTTGACACTCAACTTCCCATACATTCATCCCTATAACCACTTTGACAGTCAACTTCATATACATTCCTCCCTAACACCGCCTTGACACTCGACTTCACGTACATTTGTCCCAAACACCGCTTTGACACTCGATTTCACGTACATTCCACCCTACCCCCGATTTGACAAACTAGAGACTTTGGTGGAGAAATATTTTTGTTTATAGCTGAAACGAACCTGAACTTGATAGTTATGAAAGTTACCTAACCCTAAGTCCTAAACCCGCTTTGACACTCGCCTTCAGGTACAGTCCTCCCTAACACCGCTTTGACACTCGGCTACACGTACATTCCTCCCTAACACCGCTTTGACACTCGTCTTCACATACAACCCTCCCTAACCCTGCTTTGACACTCGACTTCACGTACATTCCTCCCTAACACCGCTTTGACACTCGACTTCACGTACATTTGTCCCTAACACCGCTATGACACTCGATTTCACTTACATTCCACCCTAACCCCGATTTGACAAACTACAGACTTTGGTGGAGAAATAATTTTGTTTGTGGCTGAAACGAACCTGAACTTGATAGTTATGAAAGTTACCTAACCCTAAGTCCTAAACCTGCTTTGACACTCATCTTCAGGTACAGTCCTCCCTAACACCGCTTTGACACTCGGCTACACGTACATTCCTCCCTAACACCGCTTTGACACTCGTCTTCACATACAACCCTCCCTAACCCTGCTTTGACTCTCGACTTCACTTACATTCCTCCCTAACACCGCTTTGACACTCGACTTCACGTACATTCCTCCCTAACACCGCTTTGACACTCGACTTCACGTACATTCCTCCCTAATTACAAGCGTCTAGTCCGTCATTCATAATCCAGCCGTCGTCCATTAGAGAATATCCGCGTCCATAATCCAAAGACCTATTCCATATTCCATATAACAGTATTAGCACCAAATTCAAAAAGACAATCATAGTATACATAAACATAGGCTTGTTTCCTGCAAGAGAGAAGCGGTCAACAGTTTTCAATGATGCCGGCAAGACATCACGATGTTCCAAAAATATTTGGACTTCAGGTAAAGTCGCTAACACCGCTTTGACACTCGGCTACGCATGTATGCCTACGCGATAAAGACTTAGATTTATATTTTTTTGTTCGACTGGACGGTGAACTCGACTCGGTTATCGTGGAATCTGCCATATGGTTCATATAATACGGGCTATTTTGGTGCAAGAGTATGCTATTTTCTATATTTGAATAAGACGTTTTTAACATGGTTGTGAAGTTTTGTAAATTTTTGTGTTAGCTAATATACAAGATCTTACTTTTGACAAAAACATTTCCTCAAAATTTCTTTTCAACAGCACTGTAGAATTTATCAAACATGTGCTTTTTTAATAATTTCCAAAATATGCATATCTGATGAAGAAGTTATTGCAAAATCCGTTGTGAGGACATGTGACCTCCGACTTGTATCAGCGCAAGTCCGCTGTATAGACATTGATAAATTGAAATATCCAAACACATCATATTCAACCAAGCGTTATAACCCGTTCTTGCCATATTTACAAGGAAGATTTATTCTGTTGGAGCAATGCCGCAAAGCAGCTGTGTAGGTAGAAATTGCCAGTCTGCAAACTACCAAGACCGCAACGCCACTGCTTACAATTGAAAGTCCGAAAAGACATAGGCCTACATACAAATCCTTTCTCTAATATAACCTCCACCACTCGCCCCATATTTCTGATGTGTTATTTATCTACATAATATTATATGGTGTTCCCTATCGCGGAGTCATTTACATGAATTATGGACCAGATATGTGCACTAAGTTTGCGGACTTATACCAGACGAAGCGTGCTGGCATACTGATTTTCTATCAGCTCTTGTATCAAGCGGTTCCAAATAGCAGGCGATTGCTTCAAAGCAAGGGAGACTATTGAAACCACCGTTTCCACTCCACCGCTGAGTAAAAGGAGAAGGCTATCATACCGTCGTTTCAGTCTGCCTCTAAATAATAATACTATCCAAAGTTCCATATCTACCGCCGAGCAAAAGTATAATATTCATACTACCGTCTTCATTCCACCGCTGATAAAAAAAGTAAGCAGTCGATTGCTTCAAAGCAAGGGAGACTATTCAAACCACCGTCTCCATTCTACCGCCATGGAAAGAGAGGCTATCAAACCGCCGTTTCAATCTGTCGCTAAATAACAATACTATCCAAAGTGCCGTATCTACCACTGAGCAAAAGTATAATATTCAAACTACCGTCTTCATTCCACCGCTGATGAAAAAGTGCTTCAAAGCAAGGGAGACTATTCAAACCACCGTCTCCATTAACCGCTGAGGAAAAGGAGAAGGGTATCAAATCGCCGTCTGGATCTGCCTCTTAATAATAATACTATCCAAAGTGCCGTATCTACCGCTGAGCAAAGGTATAATATTTAAACTACCGTCTTCATTCCACCGCTGAGAAAAAAGTGCTTCAAAGCAAGGGAGACGATTCAAACCACCGTCTCCATTCCACCGCTGAGGAAAATGAGAAGGCTATCAAACCGCCGTCTCCATTTGCCGCTAAATAATAATACTATCCAAAGTGCCGTATCTACCGCTGAGCAAAAGTATAATATTCAAGCTACCGTCTTCATTCCACCGCTGATGAAAAAGTGCTTCAAAGCAAGGGAGACTATTCAAACCACCGTCTTCATTCCAATGCTGATGAAAAAGTAAGCAGTCGATTGCTTCAAAGCAAGAGAGATTATTCAAACCACCGTCTCTATTCCACCGCTGATGAAAGAAAAGGAGAAGGCTATCAAACCGCCGTCTCAATCTGCCGCTAAATAATAATACAATCCAAAGTGCCGTATCTACCGCTGAGCAAAAGTATAATATTCAAACTACCGTCTTCATTCCACCATTGATGAGAAAGTGCTTCTAAGCAAGGGAGACTATCCAATCCACCGTCTCCATTCCACCGCTGAGAAAAAGGAGAAGGCTATCAAACCGCCGTCTCAATCTGCCGCTGAATAATAATACAATCCAAAGTGCCGTATCTACCACTGAGCAAAAGTATAATATCCAAACTAGCGTCTTCATTCCACCGCTGATGAAAAAGTGCTTCAAAGCAAGGGAGACTATTCAAACCACCGTCTCCATTAACCGCTGAGGAAAAGGAGAAGGCTATCAAACCACCGTCTGGATCTGCCGCTTAATAATAATACTGTCCAAAGTGCCGTATCTACCGCTGAGCAAAGGTATAATATTTAAACTAGCGTCTTCATTCCACCATTGATGAGAAAGTGCTTCTTAAGCAAGGGAGACTATTCAATCCACCGTCTCCATTCCACCGCTGAGGAAAAGGAGAAGGCTATCGAACCGCCGTCTCAATCTGCCGCTAAATAATAATACAATCCAAAGTGCCGTATCTACCGCTGAGCAAAAGTATAATATTCAAACTACCGTCTTCATTCCACCACTGATGAGAAAGTGCTTCTAGGCAAGGGGACTATTCAAACCACCGTCTCCATTCCACCGCAAAAGAAAAGGAGAAAACCATCAAAGCGCCGTCTGAATCTGCCGTTAAATAATACTACTATCCAAAGTGCCGTATCTATCGCTAGATGGACAATGAACTGTTAAATGCCGCAACGCCGTTTCTCTGAAATGATACAGCATACACACAGCTAGGATGATTACCACTCTCAGCCCCGACCACCCACCCCTTATGAAAATGTTTCCAACGCCTTTAAAACAGAAGGCATGCCTTAATAGTAGAAAGTCTATCTCTCTCGTGCCCTCTTACATGAAGTATGGACCAGTGAGTTTAACGGCGTTTTCAACATTTTTTCAGTCACGAGAATGTCCAGTTCCAATTATCCTGGACACGGATCAGCCGGTCACCCATCCAAGTATAATTGACCGACCTCAACGCTGCTTAACTTCGGTGATCTGACGAGAACCGGTGTGCCCAACCTGATGCGCCGTACCTGCCCCTCATTGTACCACGCGCGACTTATTATGGGATATTTCAGTATTATACTGACCATAGTGTTTTTGTTTTGTTTTTGTTTTTTTGGGGAGACGTTGACGGCGGGTCTCTGTTATTATAGCATGACTCGCCTATCTTTGTTCACCAATATTCTCATGCGAGAAAAGTGCACCGTATTTTGAAAAGTAACATTCCACTTCTGAAAATTGACTTGAAGGTGCATCCAGAATTGTTAGCCGTGTAAATCATTCTGTACTCAATTAAGTGACTTACCTGACGTTCTGTTCCATGATCAGCGATTAAATGGTCAAATGAGGAGTTCAGGCAGAAACGGTTATAATGCTAGTCCGGTCTTAGATGAAATAACAGCTGTTTATGGCATATATCTCGGTCAAATAATCCCCACTATGCTTAACTGTTACATACCTTGTTGTATAGAGAGACGGTGTCTTCAGAAAAGAGATAAGCACCTGTACATGCCCTGTTGAACATATGTGTAAATGTATGCCCCATGTGTGTCGTCCAATACGTATGCGGATGGTGAGATTACGATTGTGAATGATTCTATTTCAAACTCGCAAATTCTACTCGATCAGCTTAACGCGCTGACGATCCAAATATGAATGGTTCCCAGGCTTGCTCCACAACCTCATACACGGCCATGTATTCTTTGCCGAAAAAAAAAATCTGCAGACCGGCTGACACATATGGCACAAGTTCAATGTTGGACTACATACAGCAAAATATACAATGATCGAGGTTATAGTTCTTTTGGTGGTAAAATGCATCATTGAAAGAATGGAGAAATGTATAACATGTTTTGGGGATTATTTCACTCGTGAAGCCCTATAACAATATTATACGTATTTCCTATCAGCGAAGGTTGTTCAAGTGGGCCCGTCTCTGTCATCAACCGAACGCATGGCACGATCATACGTAGAAACTTCTGCTCGTAGCCATGCGGTAACGGGTGATATCTGGGTGTAATAGGGCGTTTTCCAAATGGTCACATCCGACTGGTTCCGTTACATCCGACATCGGTGCAATCACATTCATACAACGAAGATACACCTCCAGAAAGCGATCGATTGAAATGATCCCATGGTGGGCCTCGAAGTGCCCCCATCACAAAATAAAAAGCATATCATTTTCCTGTGGTCTGCCGCCGATTTTATTTTGTTTTCAAATATGTTAGGCCGTTTGTAATATGATTTTTCTTAAGATAAACAAAGAAGCATGCTCCACTAGAGTGAGAAATAAAATAGCTAATTTGCACAACTTCGTTTTGGTCTCGCGTAGACTCCCCCAGTCTTGCGCCTCGTGAAACTGACATGTCTGCATGTCTGAGAAATATTTGAATACAGATAATTTCATTGGCTCGTTTAAATGGGGCCGACATTTGACCTCATGCTTTGTGAACAACTTTCGAACTGGATTATCTCCCTCTAGATAGATGGCGCCGTGTGAAGTACATGCCGAATCACAGCGACAATCTAAGGGTAGTGTTAAGTGAAACGTGAAATGCCCTTAGCAAGCTAAGATGGTCTCTGTTTGTTGTTTTTATTTATTTATTTATTTATTTTTATTTTATTTTTTTTGTGTGTGCTCGTCCACTTGCTATTTCGGACAAGTCGCTTTTTGTATTACAATTTTCTATCTTGGAGATTTTTTATCCGTGTAATGTTTACACTGTATATATAATTGTTGATGTTGATCCTCAGTCCCCTTGTTTGTACTCTGCCAACATTTCCTCCATTCTAAATGACCCGAACCGAAAAGACCCGAATGTCATCACCGAAGAGTCACGGAGGTGACCGAAAAGACACGGAGGTGACCGAAGAGACACAGAGGTTACCGAAAAGACCCGAATGTCATCACCGAAGTCGCGGAGGTGACCGAAAAGACACGGAGGTCACCGAAGACACACGGAGGTTACCGAAAAGACCCGAATGTCACGAAAAAACGTATAAATGTGGAAATTTTTAGGGGTATTGCTGCATTCATTGGCCTGCCGAACGCAGCTATCTCACCAGTCTGCCTGACCAGCCTACCTGACCAGCCTGAACCACTCTGACGACAGGAGGAATCACCGGGACTTGCCTCACCGCAGCATGAGACGTGGAGAAGATTTTCCAGGGGATCCAGGAGCGCCTCCGGCTGAAGTCTTGCCCGAAGACGAACGTGTGAGTGAGATTTATCGACGTCACTGGACCACCATACGCCATTGTTTTCACCGTCACCGTCGTCTTTCGACTGCAGGACCTCACGTATCTTTCTACTTACGCCGAGAACATTTTCACAGACCAGGTGACAGCGTTCAAGGCGTATACATATCTCGCTTAGTAGCATTTGCTAGATCCTGTGTTAAATGTGATGATTTTAATCAACGTCACAAAACATTGTTGCAGAAACTTATAAAACAGGGCTATTCCACCAAGCGCCTCCACTCAAAGTTTCTCAAATTTGGCGATACATATCGCATGCTGATAGCAAAATACGAACGTAGCGTGCAAGACCTATGGGGCTACGTTTCGTAACATGTGTCTAATTCCGCTTAACCCGGGGCCAGGGGCCGTATGAGCCCATGTACTTCAACATCCTCATGGTACTCATATGAACAGGCACAATCAAAGCGTGACTGAGGTACATCATTCTTAGATGACGACTCTATAACGAATATTATGGATTAAGAATACTGATCAGCGATACGGATTTGATATTTTGGAACATCATGATGTCTTGCCGGCATCATTGAAAACTGTTGACCGCTTCTCTCTTGCAGGAAACAAGCCTATGTTTATGTATACTTTTGTCTTTTTGAATTTGGTGCTATTACTGTTATATGGAAATGGAATAGGTCTTTGGATTATGGACGCGGATATTCTCTAATGGACGACGGCTGGATTATGAATGACGGACTAGACGCTTGTAACATCTTACGGCCCAAAGAGACGGACCAGTTGCGGTATTTTTATCCCAGCAATAATACCTATGTGTTTGATCAACCGTTCACGGTGACGGATGCAATTTCTCTGGACCCACTCATCGACCAACTGACTACGTTGGACCCATTGGAATGGGCCCGGTTGCAACGGCCCAATACCAAATGGACTGTAGAAATGGTGACGAACTTCACATTTTTCGTCACCAAAATGAGAGATCATCCTATCGGTGCTCCTGTCACTCTTCCACCTTGGCTGCTTCATCGAAAAGGACTGTATGCGTTAACGGGAGGCGTACAGGGTTCCTACAAAGACCGGAAATGTCTGTTTCGGTGTTTGGCCGTGCATCTGGACGAGTGTAATCCCCAGAGTTGTGAGAAAGTGGCCAATGGCTATTGGAGACAGTATTTACAGGAGCAAGACTTGGATGAGCGGCAGTTCCGTGGAGTCCCCTTTAAGTATTTGAATGTCGTGGCAACTCTGTTCAGCATCAATATCTTTTTATACCGATTACGATGCGAGGATGACATATTTGTGGCTGAATTGGTTCATCGCTCAACAGAACGGTATGCTTCTACGATGAAAGTCAATATCTTCGAGGACAATGGGGTGAGTCATTTTTCCCTCATCTACAATATGAGCCTGTACGCCCAGTCTTACAGTTGTGCCCAATGCCATCGGGTGTTCAAAAAGTTCAACCATCTACACTCCCACGAGAAGATTTGTGACAACACTGTGAAGCGAAAATTTCCTGGCGGCGTGTATCATAATACGCCTACTATTTTCCAGGAACTGGCTGATGAGGGTCTTATCATACCGGAAGAGGACCGTTATTTTCCCTACCGGGCGTGTTACGATTTCGAGGCCCTGTTGGAACCTATGGACATGTTCTCAGCGAAAACGCAGTGGACGCAGCGCCATATACCCCTCAATGTGAGCATTTCCACCAACGTACCCGGCTATGACGCTGCACCTGTCTGTTTCGTGTCGTCGGGGGATTCCCATGAGTTGATTACCCGCATGATGGGTTATTTAGAGGAAGTCAGTGCGGCCAGTACGGAATTGTTGGTGTCCAAGTTCCAGGACGTACTGGACCAACTGGACGACCGGATTCCTATACCAGGTGTATCGTTTAGTGACGATGAAGAGTCAGAGTCCGAGTCAGAGTCTGACACCCAGGAGCCGGAACCCATTCAGTCGCAGGATGTATCTTTACCTAAACCGTATGCGGAGAAATTGAAAGCCCGCTTCCTACAATACCTAGGCCAGTTACCTGTGCTCGGCTTCAACTCAGGGCGATACGATCTTAACATGGTGAAGGAATTTCTCCACCCTTACTTGGCCCAGGCTAATACCATCAAGTCCGTCATCAAGAAGATCAATAATCATATGGCCCTCACTACCACGTCACTCCATTTCCTGGATGTACGGAACTACTTAGCTCCCAATTATAGCTATGATCAGTGGGTGAAGGCGTATGACTGTGCACAAACCAAAGGGAGGTTCCCGTACACGTATATATCGACGCTCGACCGCTTGGAGGAAACACAGTTGCCACCCCGGGACGCGTTCTTTGACGATTTGAAGCAAGTGGAATGTTCGGAAGACACGTACCGGGAACTACAGCAGGTATGGAACGACCAACACATGCAGACCTTGCGAGATTTCCTGATATGGTATAATAACTTAGATGTGGTTCCTTTCCTCGAAGCGGCCGATAAAATGGTTCACCTCTTTCGTCGTGAGATGCACGTCGACATATTCAAGGAGTGCTTGAGTTTACCGGGTCTGGCGCTTCGCCATCTCTTTCAAGATTGTCCTACATACTTTTCGCTGATACAGCCAAAAGACGCGGACATGTATGATTGTCTAAAGCAGAATATCGTCGGCGGACCTAGCCTTATTTTCCACCGTTATCACGAGAAGGACGTCACCACTCTCCCCGGTGGGAAACCCTGTGCTAAGATCATCGGATTCGATGCCAATGCCCTGTACCTGTGGTCTCTCGCCCAGCCCATGCCCAGCGGTCATTATACGCGCTGGTTGGCGGAAGGTCAGCATTTCACACCGCAACGCACCCCCTACAAACATCTCGCCGACCAGTGGTTGGACTGGGAAGCCTATCGACGGGGAATTTCCATACGCCATCAGACCAACGCCACAGAGAAGCGCATAGGAGATCGTCGACTCTCCGTCGATGGGTTTGCCCTTGTGGGTAGAACACCGACCGTATTCCAGTTTTATGGATGCTACTGACACGGCCACGAATGTCATTTCAGCGCTGGACGCTTCAACCAACGACGTGGGAAATCGGCGGAAGAATTACGGGAAGAAGTCCAGGAGAACGGTGATTACATCAAAGAGAGAGGATACCACCTCATCGAAATGTGGGAGTGTGAATTTCACACCATGTGCCAGGCCCTCCCACATTTACGCCGTTTCCTTAAAGCGCGCGAGTACCCTCTCAGTCGTCGGCGACTCCTGAGTCTGCCACAGATGTTCGACGCCATTCGTTCCGGGGACCTCTACGGCTTTGTCGAATGTGATCTGCATGTTCCCGACACTCTCAAGCCACTCTTCGCCCAGTGCCCACCTATTTTCAAGAACACACTGGTGGGTCGGGATGACATTGGAGACACCATGGGTGCCTATGCTGAGCAACACGGGTGTTTGCCTCGACCTCGACGGATGTTGATTGGCAGTATTTGGGCAGAGAAAATCTTGCTGGGTACTCCGCTACTACAGTGGTACATCAGCCACGGTCTGGAAGTCACGCGCGTTTACCAAGTCTTACAGTACGTACCCAACGCCTGTTTTGCGGGGAATGCCGACATCGTGACGTCTGCCCGTCGTCAAGGCGATCAAGATCCGAGTAAGGCCATCATCGGGGAATCGTGGAAATTGACGGGCAATGGCTATTATGGCAAAACGGTCACTAACCAAGATAAGCACGTGAACGTGAACATCTGTACCACTCAACAAGCCCGCAAAAAGGTCAATTCTCTTCTGTTTCGGTCCGTGGAAGTCATCGATGACGACACGTATGAAATCAGTTTAGCCAAAAAGACTATCCATTACAACCTACCCCTCCAGATTGGAGGTATGGTATACCAGGTGGCCAAGCTGAGGATGCTCCAGTTTTTGTATGATTTCATGGGTGTGTATTTTAATCCATCAGACTGGCAACTCATGGAGATGGATACAGACTCTGCTTACATGGCCGTGTCTAATGCGGATTGGGAGTCCCTGGTCAAACCCGAGTTACGTGCACAGTATGAGGCGGAACGAGACCAGTGGCTACCTCGACGTGACCATTACCAGTACGACAAGCGGACGCCGGGCCTCTTCAAGTTGGAGTGGAGTGGGGATGCCATGATTGCTCTCTCCTCGAAGACGTATTACTGTTACGGTGGAGACCAAAATAAGTTTAGCTGCAAAGGGGTGAACCGGCGCGATCCGGCCATCGACCAAGCCTTGTACCTGAACGTGCTGCAAAGCCAGGCCAGTGCAAGTGGGACTAACAGAGGATTCCGAGTCGTGGATCACCAGATGCGGACGTACATCCAGCAACGAGACGCCTTCACCTTCTTCTACCCCAAGCGGAAAGTCCTTCCCGATGGCATAAGTACCACTTACCTGGACTTGTGAAACTATGACATTTGATATACTTTTCATGATACGAATTAAAACTAGTGCTGTAAAAAAGTCAGAAGGGTCGCCAGTCCTGAGTGCAGGGCGTGGGTTCGAATCCCAGGCTCTGACAGTTTTTTTTACACACCACCTGTATTCTTTTGTACATATTCTATACATTCTTGTTCACTTGAATAAAAAAAGTCAAACACATTACTTGTGTTTTCATGAATCTTTTTATTGAACATCAATAAACGTCAGAACAACAACGTCATAACAAAAAACAATGAGAACACCGTGCGGTGCATTGAATCAATTAAGACAACCAGAGAAATGGGGCATGCACATTAAAACGAGAGGCAGTCCAGTCGTATACAAGTACATCACGGTCTTCGGCTTGAGAATAATCATCAAACATTTGTATGATCGTTTGCATAGAATGTCCTCTACTCCGGTGAGTGAGATAAAACACACAGTACTGTCCGCATACACTACTCAAGGGTCCTTGTAATCTTTTAGTATTCCAACGCCACACTGTAGTAGATACGTCCATGAACTTCACCAAATCGGGATGCAGGGGTGCAAGTCCGTAGGAATCAAAGTATTCGCATTGGCCCAGGGTGTCCACGTACACAGACACCCAATGTTCACCGGGTCGAGTACCAGGGTCTGTATTCAGGATGTAGGCTGCTGGGGTGGTTGGGGTGGTGGGAAACACATTGCGTGGAAACACACCTCGAAAGGGTACCCGAGGATCTCGCTGGAGTATGGCCATCAGCTGCTCTGTATCCATGACTCTAGCTGGCGTAGTCACACAGGACGTTTCTTTGCTGATCCACGGTGATGACGTTATCAAACTCGGCGTAGCAAATCACGTTAATGGTATGCATTAGAGGGACGGTGAAACGCAGTTCCAACCGTAAGTTTCCTTTCTTGAGCAAGGCCAGTTGATGATCGTGTTCCAAGGTTGGGGTGAGGTCGAAGGCGAACAAAGTGAACCCACGGCTAAAGTCTCGTCGAGTGATGGTATTTCCTTCGTCCTGATTGTTTTGTCCTGTGGCTGTAAACAGGTTCAGGTAGCTCCGCACATAGTGATGGTTACCAAAATCCGGTTGTAACGGACGGGCTGGAATTTGATGGCCGGCCACGTGCAGTGCCAAAAAGTTGAGGTTGAAATGTTGAAAGTTGAACGGATTCTCATTCCACTGTCCATTGAAACTGGTGTTGGTCACACACGCCAGGGTAAGACGTTTAGGGAGATCCCCTAGAAATAAATTTTCACGATTGGCCATCATCGTACCTGCTGGCACAGAGAACACCTTGGTCTGTACGCGTCGGATGGGGTACAGGGCTGGTTTTTTCGATAAGGCTTCCGTGTGACTCACCAACACGCCCTGTTGCAAATCCACCGTACGGACAAACAGGGCTGCATCTTCTATGATGATCTTGTAATTGGGTGCATCTCCATCGGCCATCAAGGCGAAAGTGGGTGGGGAACGGATCAACTTGATCTTGATGGATACACCGTTCATCATGTAGCGGTCTTGCAGGAACAGATCGGCGTGCAGTCGTCCCATCATATCGACGGACGTGCTACGGGTCGTAAGCTGCCTGCGATGGCCGAACCCATTGTTGGCAACGGTGACGGCATCCATGGCTCCGGGTGTATCCCTGTAGTACAGCGAGGCTTGCAAGTGTGTTTTTTTGGCATCTTCTCCGTACGACAACAGCGTCTCGATGTAGGCTCGGTACGGGAACGTATTGGTGGACATACTGATGAGTTTATCGTTCAGACTGATATCCACCTGTTGGAACAAGGAGTGCAGCCAAAGATTCACCGGGCCTACCACCGCATCGTTGTCCACTATTTTGGCTTTCACGTACAAGTACGTGTGGGCTAAATCCAGGTAGGCCGTATCTTTGTTTTCAGTGGTAAATTCCAGCGGTCCCGTGCCCGTCAGGCTAGCCAGGGGGCGATGTTCTACCCAACGTCCTTCGGCGACACTGGTCTGTGTGGGTGGAATAGTCCACAAATCCAATTCACTGTTGGTAGACGGACACGACTCGGAGTGAATGAATGCCATTATGCGAAGATGTCTCTCTTACCCTTCTTCTTCCGGGGTGTGCGTCGTCGGTGTGTCGGTCGTCGAATGACTCTTCCCTGTGCCCGTGGTTGTCTTTTAAGGGCTTTGGCGATCAAGACGCTGCCTGCTTCTTGGGCCCGTCGTTTCAAGGCTTGTAGGGGTGCCGTTCCTCCCAAGACATCACCGGCCACGCGCAGTCCACTGCGTACCGCTTGTTTACCCACCGCTTTTACTCCCCGTGTCACCAAGGGCAAGAATATTTTGACGATGCTGCCCCAAGACATCACCGGCCACGCGCAGTCCACTGCGTACCGCTTGTTTACCCACCGCTTTTACTCCCCGTGTCACCAAGGGCAAGAATATTTTGACGATGCTGCCCAGTATGTTACCCAACCCGTGACTTCGTTGCATGCGTGCACCGCTAAAGATGGGCAAGCTACCTCCCGTTTGTTTCTTGTAGTAGTCGGCATAGCTGGCCGTATGGCATGGTAAGGCACGTACATTATACGAAGTGAGGAGAACGTGCTTGTCGGAAATGAAGTGTCAGCACCACTTTCCCTCGTTCGAATGCGACCGGGTGTCCCGTGTCATCTCTTATATCCACCGTGATCGTGTTGATATCGGTGTGTCGTACGGGTAGGTAGAGTATGTGGTTGAAACTCTGGGTGACTTGATCGCCATACTTCTTTCTAATGGGTACCACCCGTAACAGAGGTGTGTTCACATCGCCCACAATATGGCTGTCCACCGCGTCCGAGTACACGTAGAGTCCGTACATACCCACTTTCATATCCATCACAACATCGCCTGTGTCGGTGGTGGGACCCGCGTAGATGTCTTAAGGGAGACCTAACATTTGCTGTAGCCTAGGACTGAGTTCCACACCCACGTTGGGGCTGAGCAGGATACAAGCCTTGTCGACTTTACTGAAGTCAGAAAATGGAGTGTTTGTCACAGACGACCTTATCCCCGAAGACAGGAAAAAGAAAAACCTATGCAGAGACTATATGAATAAGTCCTACCAAGACGGGAAAAAGGTCCGCTTCGCCAGAGGCAAACTTTTTGTTGACGGGAAAGAGATCAGTGAGTCAGAATTCTCATGATAAAATTATTGCATTAGCCACATACAAACTTTGTAAATAACATATTCGAACCTTATCAAACACAATCTGTTTATCATACATATTCATCTTATTATCCAGTTGAATGCCATATCAACATAAACTCAAACTGAATATCTGAATAATTCTTTTCTTTCCTGACTCTACAAAAATGTAACATATAATCTGACCCACAAGATACATGCATATAATGTATTTTATTATTAATTGGAAATTATAATTCGACTTTAGTTGTAGATACATCTATATATACATTGATTTCTTTGTATGGTACCTTCACAGATATTATTTATGCAACATAGTTTGCAATATAAAGTCCTGAGCATCTTAAATATATATATTGCTATAATTATACATGTATATACAACTTGTAAATAGAGAACATACATGTGTGAAAATTATATGCATCTACAGTCTCATTTGCATGTGGTTTCTTCAATTTATATAGACAAGATATATTTATGTACCTCTCACAATCTTACTCATTACCTGTATGACTCCTCCATCACCAGTAATATAGTTTTCATAGTTAAGATTTGGATCTGGATATTTTTTTCTCCAGTGATTACTGAACATGTAATCTGTAATCTGACCTACAGTAGTATTTATTATTCAATTGCAGATTATAGTTTGATCTAGTTGAACATGCACCGAAATACCTCGATATATATTTATGTAACATATTTTGTGATATAAAGTCCTGATCAGTCTTAGTAACATTAATTTGGTATAACTATACCCAAAATATTCTTCATTATTGTATTATACATTCACCACTATCAATATATATCCCCTAGTCAAGCATGTTTCGGTGTTTAACATTTCAACATTGCCCTAAATTTCACGCATTTTTTCCCCCGTCGGATCATTATAGAATTAATCTATTGTAAATCAACTCCTGTCTCGTAAAAATGCTTGCCAATATTCATTGTTTTTGCTTTCTTAATTAGGCATGCAGTTCTTTGAACTATTGTTTTAATATCCCCCCGGTCAGCTTTTTTTTCTTTTATTTTGCAAGAGTTTTTATGTCTATGACAACATCTCTTGCTTTCCTTTCTTTTAATTTCTTTTGTTTCGCGGTCTGTCACATTGTCGATTGCATTTCTGAATGTTTCTTTAACAAAGCATGCGACTCGCGCAACTTCAAGTTTCAACACCTTACCTATATAACTACATTGAATGCACCTGTGATACACTTGTTCGTTCTAGTCACCCCTTTATGTAGCCCATTGATATATTTCGTATTGTGTAATTCAACGTCAATATTCTCAACCAGACATGACTCTACTCAGTGAGCTCCCGTTTTATAATGCTGACATAGATGTTGGTTGCACTCTTGGCCCATACGATGACAAACTTTTAGATGGCTTTGAATATATGTGTTTCAATCCTATACAATTAATTTACCCAGAAAGCTCTACATATGCAACTGATGATACAGAAGGTGAACTTTTCCACTGGGAGAAAATTAGATCGCACCAGTCTAATTATTACTTTGAAGATCAATTTGAATCTTTCATAACTGCTAATTCTATCTCCGATAAGAAATGCCTTTCTACACTACATATTAATGCCAGAAGTCTAAAAAAAACATTATAGTGAAGTCTTAGCTCTCATTCATAGTCTAAATTTTAATTTTTCCATTATAGGTATATCTGAAAGCTGGCTTGACCCAACTATGGAAAAATTATATTCAATTCCTGGTTATCAACCCTTTCCTCTCTCAAGAAACACACAACAAGGTGGTGGTGTAGTCCTATATATCAAAGATGAATTCAACCAGTGTAAAATCCGTGAGGACCTCTCTTTCGTTCACGAAACAGAACAACACGAATCTCTATTCATTGAGGTGAAAAGTAATAATGACACTTATATAGTTGGAATTATCTATCGCCCACCGGGAAAGAATGTTGACAGTTTCAACTCAACGCTACTTTCTATGTTTAACAGCCTGAAACCCGAAAATAAGAAATGCATTATAATGGGAGATTTTAATATCGATCTTTTTAAAACAAGCTATCATGGCCCATCCAAAGAGTTCATGGAAATTATGAAATCGTTTTATTTTTTCCCCAAAATCACAAAACCCACCAGAGTAAAATCTCATTCCGCTACATTAATAGATAATATATTTACCAATTTTCACGAAGAAGACCTGGGCTCTGGCATTTTACTTTCTGATATCACTGATCACTTTCCTATATTTCACACAACAAATTGTCTCCCACCCTTACCCAGCCATTCAAAGGACAGTTTCAAATATCGCAATATAAACCCTGTCCTAAAAACACAGTTTGAAGATAGATTAAAAAACTTGGACTGGCAGTCTGTCATGAACGACAATGATACTAACAATGCTATGACCAGTTTCTTGGATACTTTTAATAATTTATACAATGAATGTTTCCCAATAATAACAAAAGATAGGCTTACTCAAAAAGTTAAAATAATCAAACCATGGATTACCTCCTGTTTACTCCGTTCAATTCAAGAGAAAAATAGACTATATAAGCTGCATATATTGAAAAAAGACTATGACGTAACCCGGGAATTTAAATTCTATAGAAACAAATTGAACCACACACTTAAACTAGCTAAAAATAAATACTATGAACAGAAATTTAACGAATCTTATTATGATATTAAGGGTACCTGGAAAATTATAAATGGATTACTAGGACGAAAGAAGTCCAGAGCCCTCCCCAATGTCTTCAATTTTAATGGTAGAGATATAAGGGACCCCACGGATATTGCCACAAACCTCAACGACTATTTCTCCTCTATCGCATCCGATCTAGCCTCGAAAATTTCACCCTCCCAAATCGATTTTAAAACCTATCTAGATCAACCTTATAACAATGATTTCACATTTGAGCCATGTACTCCGAATGAAATCTATGAAATTGTATCTGTACTTAAAAATGGATCGCCTGGTATCGACGATATACGCATGTCTCTGATAAAACCGATAGCGAGTTTAATTTCTACTCCTATGTCGCACATAATTAACCTTTCCTTTCAAAATGGAAATGTTCCCACTGCCCTTAAGATTGCTAGAGTCACCCCTGTTTACAAGTCTGGTAACAAAAACCTAGCTGAAAACTATCGACCAATTTCTGTTCTACCATGCTTCAGCAAAATATTTGAAAAACTTGTGGTTTCAAGGATGGTTGCTTTTCTAGAAAAGGAGATGATTATCTCCCCAACCAATTCGGATTTCGATCAAATCACTCAACATTTCTTGCTGTTCTATCTCTATACGATAAACTCATAGCTGCTAAGGAATCGAAACAGTTCAGTATTTCTACATTTTTAGATCTTTCTAAAGCTTTCGATACGGTCAATCATGAAATTCTCTTACATAAGCTGGACTACTATGGTTTTCGCGGTGTTACAAATAACTGGTTCCGTAGCTATCTCTCCTCTTGATCCCAGTGCGTATGTTACAACGGTACTCTATCCTCGCTAAATCCTATCAACACTGGTGTGCCTCAAGGATCAATATTAGGTCCCATACTCTTCTTAATTTACATAAATGACATAACAATGGCCACATCCATTCTTGACATTAACCTCTTTGCTGACGACACTAGTGCTACCTTATCTGATATCGATCCTATAAGACTTGCTGAAACTATGTCACTTGAACTAGAAAACCTTAAGGATTGGTTATCATGCAATAAACTTTCTTTGAATGTGAAAAAAACCAAATTTATTTTCTTCAACCCGAATAGATCTCCAATTACGAATATTCCGAAGGTAACAATATCTGGTTCTGAAATTGAATGTGTCACCAGTTTTAAATTCCTTGATGTGTATTTCAACGACAAATTGAGCTGGCAGACCCATATTGACGAAATAACCTCTAAAATATCGAGAAATATTGGTGTTATCAGCCACATAAGGAAATGTCTTAACAGGAAACCCTGATCATGTTATATTATTCCTTGTTCTATTCTTATGTATCTTATTGTAATTTGGTGTGGGGAAACACATTCCCGACTCATCTTAAGCCACTTGTTATCTTGCAAAAAAGAATTATTCTTATAATAACTTCCAGTACTAAATATGCACAGTCTAGTCCCTTGATGAAGCAGTTGAAGGTCATCCCGCTGTATAAAATAAACGATTACCTGATATGATCTTTTACCCATAGATTTCTTAATAATCCTCTCTCCATCCCAACTAAATATTCAAATTACTTTACAAAACTCTCTGAAGTCCATTGCTATCCAACCCGCCAAGCCAATCTTAATCTTTGTAGGCCACGAGTGCATTCAAATCTGTCCTTTTACTCTACGAAATCAAAGGCTTCGCGTATTTGGAACACCTTACCTCTTGATTTGAAGTCATGTGTATCCCAGTCCCTTTTCAAATTCCGTTTGAAGCTCCATCTTATATAACACTGTCTATTGTTTACCAATAATAATTTGAAGTTGCATTCAATATGTTATTCGTCTTTCATCGACATTGTACATAATTCCATTGCTGTATACATGTGACAATTCCCTCTTTTATGTAAAATCGTTATTTACTTACGCTACCGAGCTCCAACGGCATATTCTCTTTATTTGTCAATTATATTATAACAAGAGCTCAGCAGTGCGACGCAGTCTATTCACCAGTATATCATTTAATCCATAAATTCTGACTACACTAATCGCTTCCTGCCAATATATTTTATTTCCTACCATTTGGGATATAACAAACCCTCTGGGGTTTTATTCCCGCCATTCTCAGTTTTATACATATATATATATACATATTGTACATACTGTATGGTGATTAAACATTCATTCATTCATTGTGTGCGTTATAATCGAAGATCACGTGATTCTTGAAGGGGTAGGCTTTGACGGGTCTTGAACTATTCGTCACCACCCGTAGAGACTTATAATTCAACAATGTGGTCATTGTGGTCTATGAACGCCTTGGGGGTAACGTATTGGCCTTCGGGTAGAGTCAGTCGGTTTACTTTGCCTTCGTAGGTCACCTCGTACCATACTTCTTTGCCTCCCACGTTGTACCACGAGTAAGGGTATTGAATATACACCAGTCCACATTCCCACCGTCCAGTTAAATGCAACGGTTGCGGTAATTGTGTCACGTACTTGGCCAAGGTGTTGTCAGGAAACACATCGAGCGAACTGTTACTGGGCAACGTGAGGTAAAACATGACGACTGAACTTTCTTGCTTCTGCACCTGGCATTAATAGGGCTCCCAGGCCTTGGGCGGATGACCTCGGCGTCGTGATCGTCGCGGTGACTTGCTTTGTATCAAAGCTCTCGAGCGCTGGAGCCTCTTTACCGGGGATGGTGTTTTAAAGGGTGGAAAAGAAGATGCGCGTCGTTGTGGTGTTTTGGGGGGTGACCCCGGTTCCCAAGAAGAGGGTGGTGGTGGTGGTGGTGATCTACTCGGCGATTGCTGGGTCCGCTGCATAAAGGCCCAACGGTTAGGATTCCCCAGCAATTCTTGAGGGGTGTGTGTGTGTTTCAACCCCTGAGCAAAGGCTGGATTCGAGTGTTTGCGAAAGCGCACCGTATCGTTGATCAAATCGGTGATATGAGACCCCGGCACCACTCGGTTTCGAATAAGCAGTTTCCCCTGATTGCTCCAACCCATATCGGGATTCTGTTTCACCCGGTCCAACAATAAACGAGCCTTGGTCTTGAATGCCTTAGGGACACTGGCCAACACTTCCTCTTCCAGATGAGGTGATGATGGCGGTGTGGGTGCTGGCGCTGCTGGTAGTGGTGCTGGTGGTGTACTACCCCTATATTGATCCATAAACGTCTTGTACCGGTTCAGCGTCTGATGGTAGAGTTGAATTTTCTCGTGATCGGGTAGTCGACGTTGGAGTACACTATTCATCTCTTCGTCGAGAGACTGGAGTTGTTGCACCGTGGCAGGCACGGGATAGGGTGATTGCAAACTCTGTAACAGTCGAGGTTCGACCAGCATCATTTTTTTCGTATGTTCCATGACGTTAGCGTCCGAAGATGGATCCTACTAACGGTCCCAGTACGGTGGCGGCTAAGGGTGCGAGGAGTGCCCCGACAAATCCACCTCGCTGTAACACCTGTTTCTTTTTCTTTAAACTTCCCGTCTTCTTCACCAGCGTTCGGAGACCCGTCTTGTGCCGTTGCAATTTCCCTTTCTGCAGGGGACTGAGAGGAACATTCCCTTTTAACACATTATGAGCGACTTCACACAAACACCGTACCAATTCTGCATCCGCACCGCGCACCAGGGCCCGTCCCACCTCCGGTGACGCACTGCGTAATACGCGGAGGGCCGGCGCGTGCTTCCGTATCCGTGCAGACATGATGAGGAAGTGAATGCTAGAGGGTTGTGTCTTCTTCTTTTATTTGGGTGTGTACACCGTCTGGAACTCTCCGGGAAAAATGTGGGTGCGCAATCGAAGTGCGGAGGGTGTTCCTTGTTTCAAGTCGATGAGCAGATACCCGTGGGCCCCTTGGGTGGCATCTTCAAAGGCTTCCCGCACAAAGGCCGTGTTTTTAGGGTACATCTGTTTCGCCAGGTGCATAATTTGTGATGCGTCTCTCGGGTTTTTGAACAAGACCACATACTGAGCATTCAAACTGATGTTCCTGTGCTCTTTGTTCTTACTGAAGAGATTCTGGACGATGTAGATGATGCTCAACCGACGATGATGGCTCCCTTTCGTAAAGAGACGCGTCACCCGACTGTCCGTTTCGGTCATCAGATCGTCTACCACGACCAACGTGTCTTCTGGGGTATCCTCTGGGGGTAATCCTTCCACCAAGGTGAGTCCAGGTATGCGTGCCAGTTCCTCGTACGCAGGCTGCCAAGCTCCATAACACCACAGGATGCGAGTGTTTTTCCCGACCCGGTCGGTCCAACGATGAGACACGTGAAGGGATGCTGCCACCGAGGATCCATAGGATTTTATTTGGTGATTTGCGCCCAGCGTTCAGAGGCCCACCACCGTTGTCGTGGATCCCACCGTAATTCTGCCTCGTAAAACGTGCCTTGCAGTGTTTCTCCTTGTAGATCTTCCAGTTGATAGACGTGTGGGTGTCGAGGGTTATGGCGAACGATGACAAAGTGCTCGTCACTCCAGTTGGGCAAGTAACTTTTCTCAAATTGCCCTTTGACTTTACTGATCCGTACCACATTCCCGCGTTTGTAACGGGGTGACGTGAGTGGACTTGGTTCTATCGAGTACAGCGTACGGCGCACTTGATGTTCGTTGCGTTCCGTCACATCGAGGGGAGCCCGCTGGATACTGCGATGATAGGCTCGATTGTACCCTTGGACCAGTTGAGGTAGCACATCGATGTACCGTCGGGTGTTTTTGGCGATGAAATACTTGTACATTCGTCCTTTGAAGGTCCGATTGAATCGTTCCACCACAGAGGCTTTGGTCTCGTTGTACGTATGGAAGAAACACACCTTCTGTTTCGTAAGAAAGGCTTGAAAGTGGCGGTTGAGAAATTCTGTGCCTTCATCCGTTTGCAAATAGAGGGGTTTGCGTCCCGTCTTGAAAATCTGCTGGAACGCTCGTACCAGATTCTCTCCTGTTTTGGTCCGGATGGGTAGCACCCACGCGTACTTGGACAAAATATCGATACAGGTCAACATGTACCGATGTCCATCATTGTGGGCAGCAAATCGACTCATATCGACCAAATCGGCCTGCCATTGTGAGTCTACGCCTCCCACGATGACTCGGTTACGGCGAAAATGTCGTCGGGCTGCTCGATGTAAGCTATAAGTGTCTTGGGTTTTTAACCATTCTCGAACTTCAGTTCGACTGATGCCTTGGGAATGTGCAGCTCGAGCGAGCGCTCCCACAGCGCTATAAGCGGCTGGACTGGTTGGGTTGTAATACAAATCTGTTAACACCTTGTTCACAGTCTTACGCCACGTGGATTCCTGTCGGCCGGCCTTGTGGGTACCCCACTGGCTGCCCTTTCGGATTCCCTTTCGGGTCCTCCTCTGCGTACCCCTCTGGGTTGCGCTGTTGTGTGTTCGCTTCATGAGTAGACACTGACACTCTAGCCTGTGTGCACCCTATAGATATAGTACTTCATCGACAATGGGGACTACTTTTTCCAAGGCCGTCCATAGATCAGGGTCCAGGGTAAAACCACCCTCGTTCAGACAGAGGAGTCGAGCAAAAAAGGCGCCGCGGAAAATGTAGACGTCGTCACACAGGTGAATGCTATCACCGTCGAGGTCACCCAACAACACGCGTTTCAAGGTAGTCCAGCCTTCCGGTGACAAAGAGACGCGCGCTTTGGGTTCAGACGTACACCAACACCTACGTCCGCTATCGATGAGGTCCACTCGTTTGGGGTACAAGAAAAGGGTGCAGCCAGGTGTAAGAGTCCGGGTAGCCACAGAGTTCGCGTCGGGGTGCAGTAAGTCGTGGACGTCGGGGATAATAGTTTTCAGCGCCTGCCATAATGCAGGACGGAGTGTGATATGGGGACCACCACGCTGTTCTAACCGGGGGAAAAAAGAATCATCTCTACCACTTCGTAGGTAGACACCCACTCCCACGTGCATGAAATCGACTTCGGGCTCTTTTCCCTGTAACAACGGTGTCAATAGAGTCCACCCTGCTAGGGTTAAACATAGCTTCACCTCTCGGGGTTGTTCTTCTTCGATGAGCTGCAGGTGATGGTCATGGACTATCAGGGTGACGTGGGTTGTCAGTTGGAACAACACAAGCTCTCTATCTGCTCCGTGCGCTCCCATGGTGGTGAATGACAAAACACCGACTAGGGAGGCCTGTATATATCGCTGTGCAGGGGCTTATACTACACCCTGTGAGTGCCTAGTGGACTAACCTATACTCCCTGCAAAATAAGGGGTTGGGTAATTTTTATACTATAATGTACCCCTATGGGTATAATTAACTCCTAGTCCGTAGTCGTACACGTTACAGCTTTTTCATTTGTTCATGTCTCTCTATCCTAATCCGTACCCGTACACGTTCTGGTTTTATTTTTCCGTCTCCCTTCACCCTTCGTGAAAGTCCGTGATCACTCGGTAGTGTCATGTTAAATTAACCCCTAGTCCGTAGCCGTACACGTTATAGTTTAATTTTTTCGTGCCTCTCTATGCTAGTCCGTACCCGTATACGTTATAGTTTTTATTTTCCATGGCCCCACCTTCGTCAAAGTCCGTGATCATTCGGGGTGTAATGTTATAGAGATACGAATTGATTTAACCTAGGAATTTGCTATACCAATTTCGTGCAAAAAAACGGGATTGAAAGTTAACCCAGGAGGCATGACCCGAGCCGTATTGGGCCAATCAGCGACCCGTATATCAACCAATGGCGAGGACGGAGACAGACCCAATGAAAGAGGTTCGCGCCGTTTAAACAGCCAATGAAAATCTACTCTATATTCAGTATAAAACCCAGGGACGCGGGGGGAAAAGCTGCATTCAAACCATATTTCTCAAGCTGTGAACTACGTATGAAGATCATCATGAGTCGAGTTGCTAAGATGAGCATCACCAAAGGAGCGGCAAAAGAGAAGCGACAGAGGGAGAAGCTAGCGAGGAGTGTGAAAGCGTTTTGGATGGCGGAAATACAGCGGTGGACACGGTCCAACACCAGTTTTACGCTGCTGTCCTGGGCGGCATTATACTACTCCATCACCAGAGCGCTCACGACATTTACGGGGGAAGATTGGATTTCGGCCCTGAGAGATGCTCTCAATGAAGAACAGAGACAACAACAACTCCAACAACGCCAGCCGGAATTCGTCAATTTAGACGAGTTACCGAGCATTCCACGGGCTACATTCCTGGACCATCTACCATCGGTACCAGACTCTGATGACGATGAACAACAACAACCTGGCCGGTATTTTTCCGCCAGTTTGGAGTAGACAGGCAAACTCCCCCTGAATAAAACAGGGTAAACAAATTGACCTTAACGGCCCTTTTCAGGGCCACCCCAATCTTACGAAAGGGGACTTCTAACTTGGCACATTCAATTCAAATCAGGCCCTACATTAGTGAATCTCCTCTCCTCTATATTCTATGATTACCAAACTCCAACCCCCCCAAAAAAAACCTGCCATCAAAGGTCCTTTTCAGGGCCAACCCCTAGCCTTCCAAACAGCACTTATAACAATTGCCCCTAGACCCTACCCATGCAAATCTCCTCTCCTCTATGATTACCAATCTCCCACATCTCACAGCAAAAAAAAATGTACACTCGGGTTTTCCCGGGACTACTCGGTATATCTCAATCTCCTCTCCTCTCTGATTACCAATCTCCCACACCTCACAACAACAAAAATTCACACTCGGCTTTTTCTGGGACTACTCGGTAGTTCTCAATCTCCTCTCCTCTATGATTATCTCCCACACCTCCTCACAACAACAACAAAAAATTTTACACTCGGCTTTTCTTGGCACTATTCGGTATATTATTACCGTACATTCATACTAATAGTGTTTTTTTTATTTTACCTGGGCGCTGTTAGTAGGAAGTTCCCATTGACTAAGTGTTAATTACCTATTGTCACCTAGGTGTGTGCATGTGCAGGAGTTGGTGTTTTTTTGTGCTTTTAATTAGAAGCTTGCTCTTTCGAGTATAATTGGGGGTCCTCATAAGGACCGTTAGGAAGGCGTAAGGGGATTACACTGATCGGAACAGGTTTTCTCGCCTCTGGGTACACACGGGACATTTCAGCGCGACGAGTGTATACGCTATGGGCTTGTAAGTGGGCGTAGGCACTGGTCTTCCTGATGTTTGTGAATACAGCGAATACATCACGCTTGGTGTCCACATGGAAATATAGCGTATTTGGCGTAGAGACTACTGCATTGGGCACAGGGTAAATACTGTGCCGCTCCCCATGTTGTGTCTCGCTCCAGTCTTCTTATTTCGGTACAGTAATACTCAAGATATCGCTGCTGTAAAACAGCCATCTGTTCTTTTTCTTGTTCTTCTTTTTCTTTTTCTTGGTCTTCTTCGAACTCATCTTGTAGGAGTTGAGCAATCTGTTCGTCGTCGGTAGGATAGACGTAGGGACTCACGTAGGGACTATTGCCCACTCCATCGATGAATTCCTCGGTTGCTTCTTGGTCTTGGTCTTGGTCTTGATGTTGTTTGAACACATCTTGTAGGACTCGTTCAAACCGTTCGTGTTGGAGGGTACTATCAGGCCGTACGTCGTAGGTACTATTGGCGGTGACATCTCCATCCGCTGCCTCTTCTTCTCCTTCTTCATCGTCTTCAATATCGATGAATTGACCCGTGGCATGGTGAAGATACTGCCGCGTTTGTTGTGAAACTGGGGTGAAAGTCTCGCTGCCCTCCACCGGCTGGTCTTCTTGTTCATCATCTTTCCATAACTCTTCTAATATGTTGTCAAGCCACGCCTCGTTAATAATATTGTGCACTCCAGCAATATCCATGTGTTGAGCCATGATGTAGTTCAAAATGAATGAATAGCAGACGACACTGCGCGCTTTTTATAGTATAACCGTAGAGCGCCCGTATGAGGGCGCGGACGTCATCGAAATCTTCACAGTGAAACCATTGTGCTTGCTCAGGCCCGCTGAAATTTTGTGTTTCTTTTCCATCTTCAAACCGGTCTCATTTTGCAATAAATGCGAGTTGACGTGTAAAACTTATTTAAACTTGAACTTTGGGAACTTATAGTGTATCGCTGAAAAATTCAGAAGGCTGGCGGCAGGCTAAACTATATTTTTAATCATTTTGTCGATTTTAGACCCGTATGGTTATGGGTGTGGTTGTGTGGAAAACCCGGTAAATTTGAAATAAATCGGCTTACCTCCGTAAAAACACTTTAGGTGTGTTCCTCACATCCTTATAATGTCACCCTGAAAATTTGAGCAGGTTTATCGATGGAAAAGTATGATTTTTTTGTCATACCACTCTTGCTACGGTAACACAGCCATTGACACGCATAGCTGTACACACATTCGGCTCCATACTGTATAGTGCTGTGGTACCGTAGCAAGAGTAGTATGACCAAAATTCACACTTTTCCTTCGATAACCCCGCTCAAATTTCCAGGGTGGCATTATAAGGATGTCAGGAACACACGGGGGTAAGCCGATTTATTTCAAATTTACCGGGTTTTCCACACAACCACACCCATAACCATACGGGTCTAAAATCGACAAAATGTTCCCAAAGTTCAAGTTTAAATAAGTTTTACACGTCAACTCGCATTTATTGCAAAATGAGACCGGTTTGAAGATGGAAAAGAAACACAAAATTTCAGCGGGCCTGAGCAGGTACAATGGTTTCACTGTGAAGATTTCGATTACGTCCGCGCCCTCATACGGGCGCCCTACGGTTATACTATAAAAAGCGCGCAGTGTCTCGTCAGCTATCCATTCATTCAACTGCATCATGGCTAATCCTAGTAGACGGGCACTATTCAACGCAATGAACACGGGACAACAAGATCCTAGAGAACATAGAGAACGGATTCGCTCGAACGGAGAAGACAACGAACATGTTACAATCATTACGAGCTTGCAGCGTGTTCATGAAGCTCATATTGCTGAAGGTTTGAGGATGAGCGGTGCACAACAAGATAGAGAAATAAGGGACGCTCTGCAGGGAGAAGATGATGATGATGATGAGGCAACAGACGATGAAGATGTACCAGCGGTGGAGTGGTTAAACAGTAGTAGACCCCCAGCAACTACAGCGGCGACTCAGGCGGCTACCACAACGATGGCTACCACAACGACCGCTACCGCAACAGGAATGACAACACCCTTACAAGAGATCAGCCACCTGAACCAACAGCTTGACGAATTAGAAGATGAAAAGTCTAAATGACGCCTACAACTGGCTAGGGAACAGAAGAGATCCACCTGTACCGTGTGTCAAGACGATGAAACGACGTACCCCTTCGCCTTTTTCCCTTGTGGTCACCTGTGCCTATGTGGTGTATGCTTGCTAAGCTTAACATGCATAGCGGGTTCGTGCCAGTGCGCAGAGACAGAGGAGCTTCATTTGAAGATGCGATGCCCTGTGTGTCGGGGATGTGTATCAGGCGTGAAAAAAAATATTCCGCCCGTAACAGTGTGATACCGCTGTTCTTTCCAAAGGCCCTTTTTAGGGCCACCTAATTACACCCGAAAGGGAGGAAATTTTCTAACTAAAAGCACAAAAACACCAGCTCCCACACCAATACCCCTTTGCATAGAGTGAACACTAACACACATTTGAATTTCTAATATTTTTATTAACACAGTAGAATGAACATAAGGTCTTCACCACAGTAGACTCTTGGGGTTGAATTTTTTTAATACAATTATACGCTATCAAGGCGCTTAAATGAACATAGAATGAACATAGAATGTAGGAATACGGTGATGTCTGAATGTTTATGCAACAAGACTTGTGTGAAATGTTCAAAATTTATGCCAGAAGACTTGTTTTAACTCGTCATTGTCTTTCTGCCCCTGGTGCACGTAGATGAAGGTGGCAATCTGTTCACGTGGAATTCTAGGTGGACAGGCAGCTTGCAATGCCTCGGCAATTTGCACCTCGTTAACGGCCTGTAGTCCCTCAGTGATGAGCGCGCCTGATGGTATACTATTGTCCATACACGTATGCGCGTTGAAAAGTCCGTTCTTGTTCTCACAGCCTGCACATTGCTGGATACGCAAGTGTCGAATGCGGGGTCTGAGATGATCCAGGAATGTGTCGATGTACTTCTTATAAATATACTGAGTCACCTGGTCAGACAGGACTTCATGAATTTCAGCTGTGAGACTCTCCAGCTTCCGCCACGCAGGTATTTGCAGGGTGACGCCCTGAGATAAAGGAATACGCTTTTGCGTATCCGCCCTCAACTTCCATTTACGAATATGCACCAGCAGCATGTTGTTGAACATAGAACAGGTGAGAAAGATGTCGTCACCCACATAAAATTTCGCTTCGTCGCTCCCCTGGTGGTCAATGACCGCATCGACGGCGTAATAAATGGCCTGTACTCTTATCCAGGTGTCCAACGTCAAGGCGATATGCTTAGGTGGTTTGTCGTCCCAGGCCGGTGCGTCAAAATGCACTTCCTCTTCTTTGACACTCACAGTTAAATAGGGAGAGAGCTCCCAAATGTTCGTCTGGGCCGCCTGGTAGGCCTGCTGGATAATGTCATTGATCTCTTGCACAGACATAGAAAGTAGCACCTCTTCCTTCGCTTGCTCAGGCACTTGCTGGGGCACTGGCTGAAGTACTTGCTGAGGTATTTCTAAAGGTGTTAGTCGGGGACGTTTGGTAGGTGGACCGGGTTTGGCAGGTAGACCGGACTCTTGGTGCGTACGTTTGGTAGCTGTACGCCCTTCGGCGATGTCCATGTCCATGACTAAGATATTATCTTCTGAATCCTGGGCTTGAAGTAGATCTGCTATTCTACAAGCCTATGTTTTTGTATACTATGATTGTCTTTTTGAATTTGGTGCTAATACTGTTATATGGAAAATGGAATAGGTCTTTGGATTATGGACGACGGCTGGATTATGAATGACGGACTAGACGCTTGTAATTCCTTCATTTCCCGTCTTCTTCAGCACCTCCACGAAGGCTTGAAATGCTAAGGGGCCACGGCGCAGTAGATCGTCGATGAGGGCTCTGTTTTGTCGCGAGGTGGTCTTCTCCACCATGATATCTTCGACACCGTGTTTAAGGATTAAGTTTTCCACCATAAGCAGATCACATATATCAGCCACATGCTGCATCTCATCAACGAGGCGAATACGGTGCTGTAGAAGCTTAGCTCGGTGACACGAGTCCATGACTGTTGGCTCAGGCTGGTCAGGTCAGTAGCTGCTATGGTGAGATAGACTGGTGAGGCAGGCTCAGGCTGGTGAGGCTCAGGCAAGTAGCTTCTGTCGTCAGAGTGGTTCAGGCTGGTCAGGTAGGCTGGTCAGGCAGGCTGGTGAGATAGCTCCGTTCGGCAGGCCAATGAATGCAGCAATACCCCTAAAATTTTTCACTTTTATACGTTTTTTCGTGACATTCGGGTCTTTTCGGTAACCACCGTGTGTCTTCGGTGACCTCCGTGTCTTTTCGGTCACCTCCGTGACTCTTCGGTGATGACATTCGGGTCTTTTCGGTAACCTCCGTGTCTCTTCGGTCACCTCTGTGTCTTTTCGGTCACCTCCGTGACTCTTCGGTGATGACATTCGGGTCTTTTCGGTGACCGCCGTGTCTCTTCGGTGACCTCCGTGTCTTTTCGGTCACCTCCGTAACATCTTCACGGACCTCACCGAACTCTCCGTGACTCTTCGGTGATCTCCGTGTCTCTTCGCACACCTCCGTCACATCTTTCGGTCACCTCCGTCACATCTTCACGGACCTCACCGAAAAGACGCGGAGGTGACCGAAGACACACGGAGGTGAACGACATTGTGGGAAAAACCCACAGACAAGTCAGTACATCTCCTATCATGTTCCCACGGACCTCACCGAAAAGACACGGACCTGACCGAAGAAACACGGAGGTGAACGACATTGTGAGAAAAACCCCAGTACATGTTCCTCTCACCGAAAAGACACGGAGATGAACGACATTGAGCCCCCACAGACAGGTCAGTACATATCCTATCATGTTCACAGGTCACACCCCATTCACCCAGACCGGAAGTGACGTCATACAGTTCACAGGTCACGCTCCATTCACCCAGACCGGAAGTGACGTCATACAGTTCACAGGTCACGCTCCATTCACCCAGACCGGAAGTGACGTCATACGGGACTGGTGGCGCCCCCTGGCGGAAAGGGGACCAAGAGTTACCTCCCTGGAAAACCTTGCTCGAAATGCCGGCTCCCTACTACTCATGTACAAGAATAAAGTCGGTGAATCTGATTCATATTCATTTATTTGTGTGGCAATTGACAACCAGAAATTACTATAAATAGCCTAGAGGTCTTCTTCAAGATTACACGTATGCCGACAATAATTATTTTAAAATAACATTCAGCAATTGCACACAGCAAAGTTTTCTTACGTTACTAAAAAATTCAAATCACAGACACAGAAAACCAATTATTAACATCAAAAATTAATTTTACCTTCACTGCCTGGTCCAAACGGAAATGGGTACTGGAAGCGAAGACAAATCTCTTTGACACTTTGGCATGAGCTATGAAACATACTTAAGATTCTTAAATTAGGAAGGAATGCTAATTCTGTTCTGTTTACTGGGCTAGTTTGAGATATCTCTTTCATGATACCATGCTCGAAAATAGTCAGATAGCAGACTACTGAAGGGATCCGGTCCGTAATGTTGAAACTTTGAAAGTGAAATCCTGATGATCTCCCTTGGATCGAAACACGCAGACGTCTACAGTTGTCGGGTTGTGACGTTGTGTCACAAGAGTGACGTCCCTTCATGTAGCCGGCCCGTCAGCAGACGAAACGGTGGGGCAGTTCATTTGCAACGGCACGAGCTAAAGTTATTGATTTAAAATTTGAAGAAATACATTTTAATTCGGAATCATTTAAACTCCTTGATATAGAAGGTGAAGGTATGGATATTCTCTATAGTAAATATATAGAATATACCCCACTGTTTGATCCGCCAACTCTTGTGATGCAACGTCACAACTCATGAATATCGTGTTTATTTGAAGCGTAACTTGGATTTTCGAATCAGACCAAAAAAGGTATCTTGCACAACTAGGCCCCATGTGGGACCTGTGCACCAAATTTCAGAAAGATCCATGAAGTAGTTCCTGAGAATTCACGATAACCGTTTCAAGAAGAAATTAAAGATGGCCATCTGGTGGCCATGTTGGATTTTCGAATCGGACCAAAAAGGTCTCTTGTACAACTGGACCACAAGGGGAACCTGTGTACCAAATTTGAGAAGGATCCATGCAGTACTTCCTGAGAAATCATTATAACAAATTTTCATGTGGAAATCTAAGATGGCCGCCTGGTGGCCATATTGGATTTTCGAATCGGACCGAAAAAGGTATCGTGCACACCTGGAACACAGGGGAACCTGTGTACCAAATTGGAGAAAGAACCATGTAGTAATTCCTGAGAAATCATGATAAAGTTTCATCGGGAAATCCAAGATGACCGCCTGGTGGCCATATTGGATTTTCGAATCAGACCAGAAAAGGTGTCTTGCACAACTAGACCCCAAGGGGAACGCGTGTACCAAATTTGAGAAAGATCCATGCAGTACTTCCCGAGAAATCATGATAACAATGTTTCATGGGGAAATCCAAGATGGCTGCCGGTTGGCCATATTGGATTATCGAATCGGACCGAAAAAGGTATCTTGCACAACTGGAACACAAGGGGAACCTGTGTACCAAATTTGAGAAAGATCCATCCAGTACTTCCCGAGAAATCACGATAACAAAGTTTCAGGGGAATCTAAGATGGCTGCCTGGTGGCCATATTGGATTTTTGAATCGGATCGAAAAAGGTATCTTGCACAACTAGACTCCAAGGGGAACCTGTGTACTAAATTTGAGAAAGATCCATGCAGTACTTCCCGAGAAATCACAATAACAAAGTTTCATGGGGAATCCAAGATGGCTGCCTGGTGGCCATATTGGATTTTCGAATCGGACAAGAAAAGGCATCTTGCACAACTAGACCCCAAGGGGAACCTGTGTACAAAATTTGAAAAAGATCCATGAAGCAATTCCTGAGAAATCGCGAGAACAAAGTTTCATGGGGAAATCCAAGATGGCTGCCTGGTGGCCATATTGGATTTTCGAATCGGACCAAACAAGGTATCTTGCACAACTAGACCCCAAGGGGAACCTGTGTACCAAATTTGAGAAAGATGCATGGAGTACTTCCCGAGAAATCACGATAACAATGTTTCAGGAGGGAAAACAAGATGGCTGCCTGGTGGCCATATTGGATTTTCGAATCGGACCAGAAAGGTATCCTGCACAACTAGATCCCAAGGGGAACCTGTGTACAAAATTTGAAAAAGATCCATGCAGTAGTTCCTGAGAAATCGCGATAACAAAGTTTCATGGGGAAATCCAAGATGGCTGCCTGGTGGCCATATTGGATTTTCGAATCGGACCAGAAAAGGTATCTTGCACAACTAAACCCCAAGGGGAACCTGTTTACCAAATTTGAGAAAGATCCATGCAGTAGTTCCTGAGAAATCGCGATAACAAGAATTGTTTACGGACTGACTGACGACGGACGGACGACGGACCACGGGCGAAAAGTGATTTGAACAGCCCACCATCTGGTGATGGTGGGCTAACAAGATAGAATCTAGCTACTTCACAAAACTGCCAATACGATTGTATAATTTTGCTGACCTTTTCTTGCCGACATTATTCTCTGTGCAATTGCAATTACGTGCAATACTTTTTGATGTTGTTGTTGCGGTATACTTCCCATCATTAACCACTGTTGTATGTCTTTATACGAACAGGAGAACTAGCAAAATATGCCAGCCTGAAAATATGAAAGTATGAAAAAAATATCCAAATTGGGATATATATGCCAGTTAGTCCTTTTCCCTGACCTGGTCAACGAGCTATCATTACGGATATGGTAAGAATCAAGAACATTACTTTTGCTAGATGACAAATGATGCTAGACGATAAGATGAGTCAATTTGAAAATTGCAGTGAAAAGGATGCTTTCGCTTGATGAAATAAATCAAGTTTTCCTTGCAAGAAATGTTTTCAAACTTAGCACACAAAACGGCGGCTTTCAGACATGCCATGTGCTCCAATCATGCAGTAGCGCGGAAACTTGCAACATTCATTTATTTGACAATATTAATAAGTGTGCGCCGGGAAACAAGTAATCAATTTAGTGACGGGTATAAAACGTTTTACACACCCCGATCTGTCAGAATGCCACACTCGCACAGTGTCAAACCTCTCCTCCTCTCTCCTTTTCAAACTCTCTCACCGGGACTGCACTATAATTTTGGCAGTGCGGTTCAGCCGATCTTAAAACATGACGTAATTTCGTCAATTCGGTGTATTTCATTGGCTATCAGAGCCGAAGATGAAGTCGGCATATTCCGTGACTACGACTTGTGCCATATTGACCAGTTTACAGAAAAAACACAATCTTTCGAAGAAAATCTCACAAGATATCAGCAGAAACGAAATTTACCAGGAAACGAAACCGACATATTCTTCAATATCTGTGCCTAGAAACGGCTCGTCGTGGGATTAATTCAGCGAATTTGTTCGAAACTAGGTCGAACTACTTCATATCGCGTTCAATAAACGGAGTGACGCGGAAGTTTCAGTCATTCTCTCATTTTGCGCAGGGGTGTTGTAATGAAAACCATATCGCTTGGATAGATGGCACCTCTGAAATTACCCATAAGCCAGTTCACCTAGCATCGCAAGAAACAGGGAAACTTCCCTGTTTAAAAATCACTGTCTGTGGAAGAAGTTGTGCTGTGGGGATCATTGCTCACAGTAAGTGTTACCGCCTGCTGTGACTTCCGCACCTCGGCTAATTACTTGTGATTGCAATACACACAATTCACGCGCTGGGCTCATTTATTATAATTAGTGGTTTTTCTACTAATTCATGCCGGAGCAGCCATCGTTTACAAAATATTGAACAGGAAATTATATGGTCTATCTCAGTGTTTTCGCGCCACATGACAAAATAAAAAAATACAAACACACTGCTCAGGTGGTCAACCATTTCCGGAAAACATGTGGTATATGCAGATATATATATTGCGAATTTGCGTAATGTTTTTCATAATATCTCACTCGACATTCTATCAACATATCTTACTTGCCAACACAATCATGAGAAGAAAACGTTACAAGATTAGTAGGACACGCATGCAGGCAAAAAGAAACTTTGATAAACATTATTACACGACTCCTGCTGTTCGGTCATATATACCTCCGATTCAGTATTACTTCATACTGCATTATCGCTTATACATGCGGCAAATGTAGAAAGTGCGGTGTTCATTCAAAATAAATACTTTACGTATTCACCATCGTACATATTGTAATATGTGCGACTGAAATCTGTGTTGACACTTCCATACACATTCTTGAATTGCATGCTGTTGTTGTTGTTGCAACTTGTGCTCTTCGCGTGTGTTGAAAATAACTGCTAATAGAGACATAAAACTACATCGATTGTGACTTCCCGAATTGGACAATTTACAATTTAAATACCTGATGTGACTTTGTATATAGTGCCTGTATTTGATCTCTCAAACTGCGGTGGTATAAACTGTTCGATTCCGCCTTCCCCTCGCCCGTGTGGCCATGTTGTTTTTGCCGGTCTGTCAGACCTTCGACAAGGTTACGGTCATGATGACCCCAGTGTTATATTTTTGTGTTTGAGCATCAAGCTCTGTGTTTATTGACACATTTTACTGTAACTATTTGTTCTCTTGTATTTTATAATTAATGTGGAATTATATGACATGGAAATTGTAAGTTTGCAGCAGAAAATGCATGCACTATTTTTTGTGGTTTTTCCCTACTCGCGTAGCGGGAACTGTACGGAAATTTCGACTGCTGTCAACTTTGTTATAACACTTCGTTAAATGGACTGAAGTAAGTATAATTTTTATGGTATGATATTCTACAGTAAAAACGCTCTTCGGTGCACTATGGGAGCCACAGAATTAAATCGTATTTCTATATGTAAACAGTGAAAGAACTTGCATGAACAGTATGGCTCACCACTATCTGTAGCTACCGTGTTGCTAAATGTCAAAACGGTCGGAGCGGTTTTTATTGTGACTTTTCTTGTAAATATTAAATGTATCTGGCAAATCTATGAGAAAAACGCTCCTTATATTTGCTATAAGCTCCTCTCATTACCTGTTGGTTAATTAAATAATTGATGTTAAACTTTGAAGTAGTTCCACTCAGTCTTCGCCTAGGCGAAGGTTCTCGCTTTTGATTGGATAACGGATGTCACATGACTTTTGTTTATAAATACGGGTGCAGAGAGGCAGTGTCAGTTTTTTTTGCTCTCAGTTCTCTTCAGGTACGGATGGACCATTTAACATGGGTCCTGGAATTTACCCATTACGAGCCATATTACAGCAATAAATCATATATGGAATTATATATGGCCCATAGGAATAACATGTGGCCTATATACTAGTATGTATTGTGAATGGGATATATACAGGCAATCATAGTGGGTCTTATGGGGCTACAACCTGAAGCAATGTTATCTCATACTGCCTCTCTCATCCATGTATGCAGGGCTATGTGGTATTATTAAACAAGCTGCACACCATGGAAGGAATCACTGCCTAGCATAGGATATCCATACCATATTACTGTGGTTATTACTGTGATATATATTGAAATTTAGGGCATGTTATAACGAAAGAATAAAGACAGTTGGTTTTGTTACACTTTATTCATGACTTGGGAGTTGTTACATGTAACCGTACTGTATCATGGAAAGGAACTTGAGAAAGTGATAAGTTGATAGTGATAGGTCCTCCTCATTGGGCAGCCCATGACTTGTCACAACAAATTAGAATGCAAATAAACGACAACTCCATCAACCGAAGGAATGTAACTGGTCCATCAGCATCTGAATACAGGAAATACCTACCGATCATTTACCTGGTACTGGTACCCTATATATGGAATTGGGTTCTACCAATGGGATACTCTAAGGAATCTAGTACAACGAACAGGTCTTGCTTTCCGAGATCAGGAGTGTAAACGTTGATGTTGTGCAGAGCGGGTGTACAAAAGATTGCCTCATCAAGGGAGGTAATCCATCGTCCTCATCTCAGATATCGGGCTGTTATGCACAAGCAAAACTCTAACCACTTACCATCAAAGAAGTCGATAGCTGCACATTACATGCTCGGTTAACCCGTGACAACTATTCGGCAACTCAGACCCAAAAATCGTTACTTTTATTTTACGTAGATGTCACAGAGACATCTACACTGGTATCCGGTCACAACCCTAGGTATTATATATTCACGTTTACGTCTTGAACACGTCACATAAATTACAATGGTGTCCAGAAGTGGGATACTAATAAAAATTTAGTATCCAGTGATACGAACCATCAAGACTTGGTGAAATATCTAGTGTAACCCTGGAAACATTCAGAAAATTTCTTTGCATTTCATTATTGAGGCAATTTACATTATGGCTGACAGTCCTGACTTAGAGGTGACGATACAGCAAAGGGATAATACAAATCAGGCTGCTAAAGAAGGTCCTGCTTCGTCGGATGACGAATATCAGGATTCAGTACAATCTGAGGGTGGCGATAATGCTGATACTATTGGGGAGGGAAAGATAGATGAACGCACAGTTCCTAATAGGCGCCCTGGTCATGCCGGTGGTAATAGACGAGCTGCACCTGAAATGGCACATCCACGTGACTTTTGGTCAGGTAACAGTCACGGTGACTATGAACCAGGGAGGGGTGGTGAACGTAGTACAGTAATAAAGATGAAGCCTGATCCGTATGACGGGAAACATGACTGGGAAGAGTATTACTCACATTTTATGGACTGCGCTGAACTTGGGCTATGGACGCCACGTGAAAAAGTATTAGCTCTGGCTGCGAGTCTGAGAGGCCCAGCCAGAACTTTTTATATTGGGCTCACAGGAGATGAAAAACGTAGCTTTCCTATTTTGGCTATCCGACTAGAAGAACGGTTTGGTAGCAGTCGCCAACAAAACAAATGGATCACTAAATTAGAGGGGAGGGTTCGTCAAGTCGATGAATCTGTGGCCGCACTAGGTGACGACTTACGACAAATGGCGCAGAAAGCATATCCACTCCTCGGGGTTCGAGCACAAGAGGCTTTAGCACTCAATCAGTTATACAAGAGTGTCTCAGTGGAAATGAAATGTAGATGCTTTGATAAATCCTGTAGGACAGTCTCTGATGCGGTCGACGTTATTGAACGTTACGAGGCACTAGTTGGGGAAAAAGAAAGAAAGAAAATGTTAGCAGTTAGGGTGGTAACTGGTCAAGAATGCGAATCTAAGCAAAAGGAAACCAAAGTAAGTGAAGCTGACAAGGAAGATGTACAGGCTATCTTACAGAGATTGGAAAAATTAGAAGGTAGCAGTGGGTCGAGGTTTAAAGGCAACACTAATTCCAGTTACCGGAATAGGAACGGCCGTCCTTCTAATTACAGGCAGGTAGATGGAAACTGTTACATTTGTGGCGCTTCCGATCACTACTGCAGAATTTGTCCGCAAAGACACAGTCGGGCATCTGCTGCCCCTGTGAGTCAACCAGCTCAACAGGGAAACGCGAACCCGTCTCACTTGTAGGCCGGAGGAAGACGGGTGGGGAGAGGCCTGAATCGAACAGTTTAGAAGAATCTATTGTTAAAGAGAGTGATGAAAATATTGCATCTAGCGGACAAAGAAGCACTATACGAATGGGTCAACTTGGCGATAAAATTGACAAATGGGATAATGGCTTATTCGTGTCATCTATCATAGATGGACTGAGTGAATCAGTACACTTACTAGTTGACAGTGGATCCACTAAGACGCTGCTATCGTCAGAAGTCTTTAATAGCATACCAGCGGAATCACGTCCTGAGCTACAGATTATGTCAGGCAGTATCCAGGGAGCTAACGGAGAAAGATTGAATCTGTATGGTGCAGCTGATATCGGTATACGATTGGGAAGCAAAAGATACACACACAAAATGGTAGTTTGTGATATAACTGTACCAGCGATACTGGGTCAAGATTTCCTATTACGACATGTATCGAGGATCGATTACAAGTGGTTAGAATTAGACATAGAAGGAAATTCCATACCATGTTGGATTGGTGGAGAGTCCCAGATGAGCTGCCTTGTCCAAGTCAGGCATACTACTACAGTACCAGGAAATTCTGTGGGATGGATACCTGTACTCGTACCTAAGAGTGAATGTTTGGCTACTTCTGGAATAGTTGAACCCTCTGTAGATTTGCTAAAAGACAAAGGTGTCCGATTGGTGAATGGGATAGTGGATACACGGTCATCAGACTTGTCATTACAGCTTATCAATCATAATAGGGAGGATGTTACCCTATATCCGGGAATGAGACTTGGGACGTGTGAATCTCTTTACGAGGTTGAAGGTACAAGTGGGTCACATTGTGCAGCAACCAGTGAGGCTGATCAATCTACTCAGAGTGATACTTTACCAGAGCATTTACAGGACCTTATGGCTCGAAGTTCTACTCATCTATCTACTTCTGAACAAAGTCAGCTAGCAAAACTCCTGATCAAGTATCAATCAGTATTTGCGAAATCATCAAGTGATCTTGGCTGTACTAACAGAGTAAAACATAAAATAAATACCGGAAATACAGCGCCGATAAGGCAACCACTCAGGCGACTCCCATTAGGAAAACATGCCATTGAGAAAGAGGAGATTGAGAAAATGAGGGAACGCGGTGTTATTGAACCATCAACCAGTGCCTGGGCTTCGCCTATAGTACTCTGTACAAAGAAAGATGGGTCCACCAGATTCTGCTGTGATTTTAGAAGGGTTAACTCAGTGACTAAAAAAGATGCATATCCTCTGCCTAGGATCGATGAATGTTTGGATTCTCTTTCCGGAGCTAGATGGTTTAGCTCGCTCGACCTACAGACAGGTTTTTGGCAAATCCCTTTGGATGAAGACGACAAGCAAAAGACAGCGTTTTCGACGAGACAAGGCTTGTTTAATTTTACTGTCATGCCATTTGGTTTGGCAAATGCCCCCTCCACCTTCGAAAGGCTCATGGAAGACGTCCTTCGTGGGTTACAATGGGAGGAATTGATTCTTTACATCGATGATATTTTAATCCCGAGCGATACTTTTGCCCAAGCTTTAGAGAGATTAGAGCGGGTCTTACAACGGTTAAAGGAAGCCAATTTAAAGTTGAAACCCTCGAAGTGTATTCTATTTCAACTTTCAACCAAATTTCTCGGGCATATTGTTTCCCATGATGGAGTCCAAACTGACCCCGATAAACTGTCTGCAGTACAAGAGTGGCCCCAACCTCAAAATGTAAAGCAAGTCAGAAGCTTTTTAGGATTATGCTCGTATTATCGCCGCTTTGTATGTCATTTTGCTGAAATGGCTAGGCCACTCCACAAACTAACGGAAAAGGGAGCTAAATTTAACTGGAATGCTGAGTGTGAACAATCCTTCAACAAACTTAAGGAAGCATTATCAACTCCACCAGTTCTCGCATATCCAGTTCCAAATAAACCATTCATCGTGGACACTGATGCTAGCAATATGGCAACAGGAGCAGTATTGTCTCAGGAACATGACGGGAAAGAGCGAGTCATAGCGTACATGAGTCGATCCTTAAATAAGCACGAACGTGTCTATTGTGTCACGAGAAAAGAACTTCTCGCTGTCGTGTTAGCACTCAAACAATTCCATCCATACCTATATGGGCAGAAAATCTTACTGAGAACGGATAACGCAGCTGTGAGCTGGATGAAAAACCTCAAACAGCCAACTGGACAGACAGCCAGATGGCTGGAAATATTAGGCACCTATGACTTAGAAGTAACACACAGAGCAGGGCGTAGTCACGCGAATGCGGATGCACTGTCTAGGAGGCCATGTAAAGTGTGTACCAAACAACAACAAATCAATGAGGAAATGGAGGAAAATCCATGTCACATGACCGACGATAGCACTAAATCTGATGATGAAACTACTAGCGCCAGTAGTGTAGGACAAGCTATGGTCGTCACAAGGAGCCAAAAACCAATGATTGATGGACTTAAGGACACAATGGCCATACTTGATGGGTGGAAGGCAAGTGAAGTGAGACAAAAGCAGATAGAAGACAGCAATATTGGGCCCATTTTGATTCCTCTGGAAGAAGGAAAAGATCGACCCAAATGGTCCATGATATCACACCTATCTAGTTCTGTCAAAACGCTTTGGCGTCAATGGGACCGTCTGAAGATGGTCGGTGGCATGTTACATCGTTATTGGATGGATGATAATGGGAAGACCCTATATCAGTTGATAGTTCCTCAGCCACTCAGAGAGGACGTACTCAAATATTATCACGACATTCCCACTGCTGGTCATCTTAAGGTGGATAAGATGTTAAGCCGAATCGGACAGGCCTTCTACTGGCCTAACATGAAACTTGATGCAGAGGAATACTGTATTAAATGCGACAAGTGTACTGCTAGGAAAACACCCAGAAATGTTGGGCGAGCACCATTGGGTCAGTACCTTGTTGGCGAACCCATGGAGAGGGTATCGTTGGACATTCTGGCAAATCTGCCGGTAACGAATAGTGGTAACAGACATCTACTGGTAATTGTGGATGGATTCACAAAATGGACGGAAGCTGTCCCAATGCCAGATCAGGAGGCTGTAACCGTAGCTAAGGCCTTGGTGGAAAACTTCATATGTAGGTTTGGCACACCCTTGCAGGTTTATTCAGACCGTGGGACAAACTTTTTGTCCAACCTCTTCAAGGAAGTGTGTGAACTTCTACAAATTGAAAAAGCACAGACAACCAGCATGCGGCCTCAAGCAAATGGGACCGTTGAAAGATTTAATCGGACTGTGGGAGATATGCTGACGATGTATTGCGAGAAAGAGCAACGTCGTTGGGATGAATTTCTCCCACAGGTTATGATGGCATATAGAGCATCGGAACATGCTAGTACAAAGAAGTCACCCAATATGATGGTGTTTGGGAGAGAGGTAGTCATGCCTCTTCAAGCCATTGTACAGACACCGCAGGATGATCATCAGATTGATCCGGAACGGTATGCGGCGGAGCTTCATCGAAGTCTACAGAGGGCACATGAAATAGCCCGGGTGGTGCTGAAAAAGAAAGCAGAATATCGGAAGAAACATTACGACACAAAGTCCAAGAAACGGGCATTCAAAGCAGGGCAAGCTGTGTGGTTATACTACCCTGTAAGGAAAATAGGCGTATGTTCAAAACTTACCTCACGTTGGAAAGGACCTTATGTCGTCATTAAGAAAATTGATGATCTGACTTACCTGGTGAAGAAAACGCCTAGACAGCAGCCCATAGCATTTCATATCGATCGCTTAATGGAGTACAAGGGAGAGAAAACTCCAACTTGGGGTAGACAACTGAATTCGAGGACTAAATAGGGGTATGAATTACTAAGTGGAAACAAGTAGCAACAGTGAATCAGTAGGGGTAATGGAAGATTGGAGGTGGACCTAATGGGTAGCATATATCTGAGGAACTGCAAAACCTTGGGGTGACTACAGTTATGCAGGGTTAGAGTGGGTCTGGCCAACCTAGGTCTGACATGCATGGTATATTGCATACAAAGTACTTTTTGGGGAAGTACATTTTGAGGGTCATTTGCTTGGTGCAAATAAGTCCGAAATCTTTCTAACTGATGAACGGGTAGCTAATATCCCTAATGTTGGATTTAGGGAAACCCTATAGTATTCAGGATTCCTAACATGAAGTGCAGTGTAGCGAGAAATAATACCGAACATACTTACCTGGGGGTAATATTGATGTGGTCTTATGCATGACTATGGCATGACAACTATATGACTTGCTTTTTGTACTTGCAGAATGGCTTCTAACAGCAGCTTCAAATGTACATACTGTGACCTGGATTTCAGAACAAAGAAAACTCTAAAAGAGCATCTGCAGTCGGTGAAGCATGGGAAACTCAAGATTATCTGTCCTTTGTGTGTTGATAAGGAGAGAAAAGAACGTCGTACGGTTGACCTGTTGACACATTTTAGGGAGAAGCACCGGAGTGCACATCATCGGTTACCTGCTGGCTTCTTTGGTGAGAGGAATGGCTTCTGGCTGACATTAGATCCAGAAGAGTATAGTCGAATATTTCCATCTCCTCGACGTAACTCACCAGAGTCTCTTGAAGCGAAAGACTGATTCGTGAGTGGGTTAAATTGTGTCCCCATCCTTCTCGGTCCATGTCGGAATGGGAGAAAGGGTGGAGTGAACTTCAGGAAGTGGTGGAATCCCCATTGTCTAAGGAGGAGCCTATCGCCAAGAGGCCAAGAAGAGACTCTTTGGGACCCACTTACAGTCCAACCAGACCTGCCATGTGCCTAGAATTAACCGTTGTGAAAATAGATATGGTGCCTACTGAAGGTTTTCAGGTGTGGGCATTCTCTAAGGACGGGGAGTACTATAAGACCCAACTGGGGCATGGAATCCTAGATGATGATCGGACAACAGCAAGCATCACCAGAAAGATGTGGTCGATTACAACAGCAGTGGATGTACCTACAGGGGAGGGAATGGTGATTACTGAGACCTCAGCTATGAGAGCACTGTCGACGGCATTGAATATAGACCGCCGATATATTATGTGGGTGAGGCGGTGGAGTAAGCCATCTTTTCTATTAAATAATCTACCAGTTCCAACCTACAGCCCATCACATGAGATCACCCATCCCAGTAGTCAACCTCCAGACCAACTCCTGGCTACACGTACTCCTAACCATCCAATATTGTATGGTGACTGTGAGGATGGGCGGGTGACACCTATGGAGCTTATTGCTGTATCAGCGCCAAAGACGGTCATCACACCTGCTCATGGTACAGCCACTCCTGTACAGGATGAGAGGGTTGTTGAGATGAGAGATGTTGTCGACTCTCTACCTGCTCCTATTCCACTTCCTGACACAGAACCTATCAGTCCTGCATCCGTGCCAGATGTTGATGTTCCTCTGGACCTCACCCTCCACCCAGTGAGGATAAATTCTACATGTGAGCTGGTTATTGACAAGGCCCCATTAACGTCCAAAGATAAACCACAGCCTCGTGGAAAATCCGACTTGCAACACAGAGCACTGAAAGTTCTAGAATATGGGTGTATGCCCTTGTTACCACCAGCCCGTAGATCATGGGACGAGGATGCTGTGATGAATGTGGAGGTGGGCCACAGTACGAGGTCATGGCCCCCAGCCAGCTGGAAGAAAATGGAGGCTGAAACGAAGAAAATAAAGTGGGGGAGCCTTGCGCTGGACTTGCATGAGGAGCAACATGATGAAACATCTACTGACCTGGCAGACATATTGGATTTATATAACATCTTCGCCTTGCCCGGCACCGCAGTGGGATGTGTCAGATCAGATCCTGATAGCCCCTCATCAGTCCTGCGCAGGGTTCGACTAAATATTTACAAGCTCCTAACACTGATTGCCCTAGGAAAACATGTGAATGGAGATGAGCAAATTGTGGCACTTTTTGAGGATAGGTCCAGATTAGAGAGAAACACTGAAGTTGACCATCATATCAAGACCCTCCCAGTTGGAATGCGGCTGGAACGTTGATGTGCATCACCTGTGGATTTATTGGAAACACATATTAGGGAATTTAAGTGGAAATATACTGTGTGGATCTTTATTAATTCTGTGAACACATACCGTGTTGGATCTACCTATTCTTCGACTGGATTTACCATTATATTGAACTACATGTACATATCGATACTCATTACTCACCTGGATACTTACCAAAGTACTACCATCCTCATTGTGACTTTCATCCGTGTGAAAACGTGGAATCCACTCAAAGTTTCTCAAATTTGGCGATACATATCGCATGCTGATAGCAAAATACGAACGTAGCGTGCAAGATCTATGGGGCTACGTTTCGTAACATGTGTCTAATTCCGCTTAACCCGGGGCTAGGGGCCGTATGAGCCCATGTACTTCAAGATCTTCATGGTACTCATATGAACAGTCACAATCAAAGCGTGACTGAGGTACATCATTTTTAGATGACGACTCTATAAGGAATATTATGGATTAAGAATACTGATCAGCGATACGGATTTGATATTTTGGAACATCATGATGTCTTGCGGCATCATTGAAAACTGTTGACCGCTTCTCTCTTGCAGGAAACAAGCCTATGTTTATGTATACTTTTGTCTTTTTGAATTTGGTGCTAATACTGTTATATGGAAATGGAATAGGTCTTTGGATTATGGACGCGGATATTCTCTAATGGACGACGGCTGGATTATGAATGACGGACTAGACGCTTGTAATTCACACATGTATATATCAGACTGTGGAACATTTTAAATTATGCCTAGGTTTAGTTCCTATATCCTGGGACATTTGATTGGACATTAATATTGTCGCACAATTATCTATATTTGAACTCTAAATGTACATGTAATGTAGGTGGCGGAACTCAGGAGAGTTCCTTGAAATTAAGTTGTGGGGAGTGTAATATGTGCGACTGAAATCTGTGTTGACACTTCCATACACATTCTTGAATTGCATGCTGTTGTTGTTGTTGCAACTTGTGCTCTTCGCGTGTGTTGAAAATAACTGCTAATAGAGACATAAAACTACATCGATTGTGACTTCCCGAATTGGACAATTTACAATTTAAATACCTGATGTGACTTTGTATATAGTGCCTGTATTTGATCTCTCAAACTGCGGTGGTATAAACTGTTCGATTCCGCCTTCCCCTCGCCCGTGTGGCCATGTTGTTTTTGCCGGTCTGTCAGACCTTCGACAAGGTTACGGTCATGATGACCCCAGTGTTATATTTTTGTGTTTGAGCATCAAGCTCTGTGTTTATTGACACATTTTACTGTAACTATTTGTTCTCTTGTATTTTATAATTAATGTGGAATTATATGACATGGAAATTGTAAGTTTGCAGCAGAAAATGCATGCACTATTTTTTTGTGGTTTTTCCCTACTCGCGTAGCGGGAACTGTACGGAAATTTCGACTGCTGTCAACTTTGTTATAACACTTCGTTAAATGGACTGAAGTAAGTATAATTTTTATGGTATGATATTCTACAGTAAAAACGCTCTTCGGTGCACTATGGGAGCCACAGAATTAAATCGTATTTCTATATGTAAACAGTGAAAGAACTTGCATGAACAGTATGGCTCACCACTATCTGTAGCTACCGTGTTGCTAAATGTCAAAACGGTCGGAGCGGTTTTTATTGTGACTTTTCTTGTAAATATTAAATGTATCTGGCAAATCTATGAGAAAAACGCTCCTTATATTTGCTATAAGCTCCTCTCATTACCTGTTGGTTAATTAAATAATTGATGTTAAACTTTGAAGTAGTTCCACTCAGTCTTCGCCTAGGCGAAGGTTCTCGCTTTTGATTGGATAACGGATGTCACATGACTTTTGTTTATAAATACGGGTGCAGAGAGGCAGTGTCAGTCAGTTTGCTCCCAGTTCTCTTCAGGTACGGATGGACCATTTAACATGGGTCCTGGAATTTACCCATTACGAGCCATATTACAGCAATAAATCATATATGGAATTATATATGGCCCATAGGAATAACATGTGGCCTATATACTAGTATGTATTGTGAATGGGATATATACAGGCAATCATAGTGGGTCTTATGGGGCTACAACCTGAAGCAATGTTATCTCATACTGCCTCTCTCATCCATGTATGCAGGGCTATGTGGTATTATTAAACAAGCTGCACACCATGGAAGGAATCACTGCCTAGCATAGGATATCCATACCATATTACCGTGGTTATTACTGTGATATATATTGAAATTTAGGGCATGTTATAACGAAAGAATAAAGACAGTTGGTTTTGTTACACTTTATTCATGACTTGGGAGTTGTTACATGTAACCGTACTGTATCATGGAAAGGAACTTGAGAAAGTGATAAGTTGATAGTGATAGGTCCTCCTCATTGGGCAGCCCATGACTTGTCACAACAAATTAGAATGCAAATAAACGACAACTCCATCAACCGAAGGAATGTAACTGGTCCATCAGCATCTGAATACAGGAAATACCTACCGATCATTTACCTGGTACTGGTACCCTATATATGGAATTGGGTCCTACCAATGGGATACTCTAAGGAATCTAGTACAACGAACAGGTCTTGCTTTCCGAGATCAGGAGTGTAAACGTTGATGTTGTGCAGAGCGGGTGTACAAAAGATTGCCTCATCAAGGGAGGTAATCCATCGTCCTCATCTCAGATATCGGGCTGTTATGCACAAGCAAAACTCTAACCACTTACCATCAAAGAAGTCGATAGCTGCACATTACATGCTCGGTTAACCCGTGACAACTATTCGGCAACTCAG